>CM047739.1:9637579-9662579 GCA_026225825.1 Pistacia integerrima
TTGCTGTCAATTTAATCATATTTCATAAATTATATCCTTGTCAATAGATATGATACTCAGCCTGTCAAGATTCACCCTTTGAACACCCACCATACCCACATTCAAGATGGAAATATCATCTTTTTAATTAGTTATCTCAAAATTTCCCCAGTTTTTCTTTTTAATACGTATATTTTAGTAAATATAAGAGTATGCAATCCATTAATGAGTCTCTGTTATTTAAGGTAGTGATCTATTTATCAACCTTTGGATGATGTTATGTGGTTTGCTGCTGCTTATGTCATGTTGATGGTTTTTTTGAGCTGCTGCAGCTTCTGTTTTTTGTGGGTTTAGAGATTGTTTGTATAGGCTCGGTTCATTTGTCTGAGATTGTGAGCTGCCCTTCTTGATCAGCCAATTTTCCATTAACCTGAGTCTGAGATTTGTCACAAAAAGCTAAACATTATGTAAAAAATGAAGCCGTTGGGGTTGCCAGTATGGTCTCTCTGTCCCTTATGCTTAAGTCAATATTGGAAGTTGATAGAAAGTTTCAAGGTAAATGATATTGAATTTTGGTGAGTTTGTACAACATATTGACCATACATAAGAGCCTTGATCAATTTGCCTCTGGGCAGTTAACAATCTATGTTCTAGAAGTTATGGCACTTTGTTATTATAATATAAGTTGACTTGATCAATTTGCCTCTTGGATTTGAACCACATTATTAGATCATCAATCCATAATTTAATACTCCCACTTAACTCGGTCATACTTGAGGACTATTTTGATTGGGCTTTAGGCATTTTAGTTTGGAGTTTTGTTAATTAAACCCCACCCAAACTCTATTTGAGCCCATTTTTAATTTTTTAACTTAATTTTTACGAAATCCCGATATTAATTTTCTTGTTTCTCACCATAATTGGGAAGAAGAGAAGTAGGTTAAAAAGATAATTTTGGAATAAATTAAAATTTATTTAAATAATTTTTTTTATTCAATTCTGGAGTCTACAAGGAGTTTGAGTGGGGCTTGAATAAAACTACTCTTAATTTATACTCAACAATATTAAAAACAGAAAGATTACATCCAATTATCCAACATAATCCCAGTCCTCAATATCAATAATACAGCATTGTCTGTTGTTAAATAAACAAATTTCTTTAGTGCCTGAATTGAGCAAAAAGGGATAGAACAAGAGAGGGTCCAACAACGGCACCAGAAACCGGGAGAGAGAAGGCGGCTTCAGTGTCCATAGAAGGAGATGGTACCGGTGCCATCCTGTTACTTTGAGCTGAGACAGTAGCTGCAGCCACTGCCAAAACCAACACCATCATCACGGCCTTTGAGCTGCTAATTTTCTCCATTGCTGAACAAAACGGATTAACAACTATTGTAGTTAAATTAGTAGGTGAAGAATGAGTAATGGGTTTGTTCAATTAATGCCACAAAGGGAAGGTTGATGGAGTACTATATTTATAGGTGTTTTTGCGCGGCTTATGGTGCCCCATATACTCAAATTAATGTCACACCAAGACAGGAGCACTGTGGTTGTGTTTTGTTTTGTTACTTATAAATTTTGTAGTTTGATTTGATTTTGTTGTTGGCTGGCATGCCAATGTTGAGCTGGTTGGTTTGTTTATGGACAGCTGAATATGATGGTTCTGTTCTTCTTTTTTATTATTTTTTGATGAGAAGAGAAGATCCTTTGAGGTTGGCAATAACTTGGCTTATTGTTACGCAATATATCTGGAATGGGACCAACGTCTGAGACAACTGTACGTATAGCAGCATTCACAATTCATAATACCATTACCCTCAGTGATTTCGAAATTAATATTGCTCAATGATTAAAAATAAAGTGAAAAAGTTACGAACAATACAATAATGTTATTGTTATGCCTAAAAAATCAGGGCTGATGTAAAAACCTATATCAGCTTGCTCCAATTAGAGTTTAGAAAGACTTTGTGCCGTCCAAGAGCTTTCACGTCGCTCCATGACAGAGAGAATACGGCTATCACCAACTTGGCCGATTCAGGTTTTGTGTATGAGGGAGCCACACACTTGTTCAAGCCCTAGGTAATTACTTGAGGATATATCTTAAGTTATTAGCCAATGGGAGGCAAGGAAAGACTTGCACGACACCTACCCACTTGTAGATTTGTAATCATTACCTTGATTTCCTCTACTATAAATAGAGGATTTTCCCTCTCATTTTTGGGATTTTGATACAAAAAAACCTTCATTCTGATTGTAATCTAGACTCCCAGAGCAAAGATAACCTACAAGAATGAGACTGACTTGATATTCTATTTGAATAGTTAGTCATTGTACCTCTACTCGTTGTTCGCTATACGCGACCTCTTGTAATCTCTTATACATAAGATAATAATGGATGTAGGATTCACTTTAAGCATCCGAACCAATTTAAAATCGTCTTTCATTTATTATTCAGTCTTTACATTAGGTCATCTACAATCATTCATGTGTAACTTCTAAGAGCATCTTAGCATTTTGCATGTGCAAGTCGTTGGTGTCAAAATCAAGCATCAACAGTTTGGCGCTAGAATGAGGGCCTGATTTAGTATCCGCTCTCCATCAGGAATCTCTGATCAACCAGTTCTATTCGTAAACAAATGGCTCATGGTCTTGAAGTCGAGCGAGCTAGCACTAGCAACGAGGAGATGCCCCGGGTGCAGGATGATGTTTCTCCTGAAGTACCTCTAATTCCGTAGAGTACTATGGCAGATATTCCCTCGAGCTCATAGCTCAACCTAGTTGTGAGGAGTTACCTGAAGAGGTTCAACAATACTCTCCAAACGGTCAACCGAAGGCTAGATCGTTTGGATCAGGTCGTACTTCCCAATTTTGATAAAGCGGTGTCGCCGTTGAAGACGCCTGTAGGTCGTGCTAAAGCGCGGAAGCGGGCTAAAGCCTATGCTACGCGCACTACAATGCATAAAGATAAAGGGAAGCAGGTTGCCGATAATGGGCCAAAGGATGCTAAGGGACTAGTGAATATCGGTCGTGAAACAACTAGAGTACCTATGGCTTTGCGACTTGACGGTAGTCGCATCATGAGCCGTCCCAAGCCACACACCATCTGCGGGTCAGTTCTAACCACCATGGAGGTCAGGATAACTCCCCAAGCCATTTCATGCCTTCACATGGCTCTAGCCAGCACATGTCAAGGTATGCTAGAGGATTTGGCCAAGGTGAGGAAGAGTCCAACCTGCGATCTTTCCTCAATTGTAATCATGAGGGTCGAACCCATGTTGCAGAAAGTGATCCCGAGGTAGCTCCGCTTCCTCAGATTGAGGAGTTACAGCAAGCTCTAGATCAAATTAGAGCTCAACAAAATGAGCGAGGGTAGGTCACTGAGGTGTCTCCCTTTTCTCCAGCAGTATTGACTATTCCTCTCTCGTCAAGATTCAGAATGCCCGACATGCAATCATTTGATGGGAATTCTGATCCGCATGATTATCTCTATGAGTTTAACGACCTTATGGAGCTTCACCAAGTTTCCAACTTGGCTAAACGTCATTACTTAGCAGTGACTCTAAGTGCCTACGCCAAGTGCTGGTTTAGATCGCTTCCACCAGGATCTATTAATTTGTGGCAGCAAATGAGTTCGTTATTTTCGGGACACTTCCAGGCTAACAGGAAGTTCTCAATGCCATTGAGCTATCTGAGCAAACAAACGACAGGAGAGGAATGAGTCCTTCCAGTCTTATATTGACAAGTTCCACAGAGAGCTACATAAGGTGGCTAACACGCCTAAAGAATCAGTTCAGACTCTTATTATTGCGGGAGTTCGCCCGTAAACTGACATGTGGAAAAAGCTGCAGTCTGAGGATGATATTTCTCTCACCCGTTTCTACAACCTCACTGAGAAGTATCTTAAGATTAATAATTCAGAGGCTACCTTGAATCGCCACGACCCCGGTCCTTTAACTAGCGCTTTTAATTGGAAGGAGGAAAACTGGGGGTAAGGTAGTAGAAAGCCTCATTGCAAATGGGCTAATGACGATCAGAGAAAGGGAAAGAAGTTGCGATTTGAGCCCAAGAAATCTTATGCCCAGGTTCCTCATCGTGATCACAACAAGAATCAGTATACTTTGCTGAATGCATCAGTATCAACTATTTTGGATAAATCAGAAGAAACTAATCTACTTGGAGAGCCAGTGCCCATGAATAATCCCCCTTCAGCAAGGAACAACAAGAAATATTATCATTATCATTGGGATAATGGGCACTATCTAATGAATGTTTGGCTCTTAAGCAGGTGATTGAGGACCTCATTAAAAAGGGGCATTTCAAAGAGTATGTTGATGGTCTAACTCGCAATTTGGAGAACGATCAAAGGGACCAAAGGAAGAAGCATCATGATCGCAAGGGCCTCCATCTTGTCAGAACAATATTTGGAGGGATGTACCTTGCAAGGAATTCTTGAAATGCTTAGGAGAAATACACTCGAGAAGCTCGCCATGAGCCCGTGAGTGTGATGAGCACGTTGTCGTGACCTGAAAAGGTTCGCAGAGAAGAGGAGATTACCTTCTCAGAAAAATACGTGGTACTATTGCATCACCTCTATGAGGATGCACTCATTATCGCACCTGAAATAGGTCGGTACAAAGTCCATAAGATGTTGGTAGACAATGGTAGTGCCGTGAATATCCTATTTCAACGAGCATTCGAGGAAATGCAATTGGACGAGGCAGATCTGAAGCTTGCCTCTATCCCCCTCTATGGTTTTACAAGGGATCATCTGATTCCTAATGGAACAATTACACTACCGTCACTTTGGGTGAGACACACGAAGTGACCAAGATGACTGAGTTTCTGGTAGTAGACTATTCGTCTGCTTTCAATGGCATATTGGGGTGACCTCTACTTCAAAGTTGTCACCTCTATCTATCATCTGAAGATGAAATTTCCCGCATCGGCAGGGTGCGATGAAGTTAAAGGGTCTCAAAGTGAATCTAGCGACTGCTATCTAAGAGTAGTATAGATGGCGTGAAAAGGGAAATAGAAGCCAATTGACATTCCCCTGAGCAGGTTCTGGCAATCAGCAGGATCAAACCACAACCAGGTCGAGTGGAAGACAGTTTAGATCCTCGGGTTCAGGAGGAGTATTCCCACATTGGGCTTGTTAAAACTCTTTCTGAGATACCAGTCGACTAGAACGAGCCGACATGTGTATTAAGAATTGGAAGTAATCTCAGCCCTCAGCCCACTGTAGATCTAACGAGCTTTCTCAAATAGAATATTGATGTTTTTGCATGGACTCGTGATAACATGGTTGGGATCAACCCAAATATAATATGTCATGCACTCAACATTGATAGTGAGATCAAGCCAGTTTTCCAGAAAAGGAGAACCCTAGACCAAGAGCGTTATGCTGCTCTTAAGGTTGAGGTGGACAAACTCCTCTCAATTGGGTTCATTCGGGAGTCTCATTACCCGAGTTGGGTCGTCAATCCTGTTTTGGTCAGGAAACCCAACGACAAATGGCGAACTTGCGTTGATTTTCACTGATCTCAACAAAGGCTGTCCGAAGGACAGTTTCCTTTTGCCTAGAATCGATTAGCTCGTTGATGCCACTTTTGGGCATCGAGCTGTTAAGTTTTATAGACGCCTACTTGGGGTATAATCGGATCCCAATGTACACATTTGACGAGGAGCATACCTCGTTCATTACGGATCAAGGATTATACTGTTATAAAGTCATGCCCTTTGGTGAAAACGTTGGGGCAACCTATCAACGTCTGGTTAACCGTATGTTTTTCGAGAGAATCAGGAAGTTAATGGAAGTTTATATCAATGACATGCTAGTCAAGTTGCATGTCGCTTTAGATCAATGTTTGGCGTACTTCGGAGATATAGAAAGAAATTTAATCCTCTTAAGTGTTCATTCGGAGTATCCTCAGGAAAGTTCCTAGGGTATATGGTTAACCATCGGGGAATTGAAGTCAAACCTAAAAAGTTTGCCATTCTTTAATATACTTAGGGCCAACAAGCGGTTTGAATGGACTTCAGAATGTGAGCAGTGCAACTCTCATTCAGGAAGAAGACAGAGTTCAATGGTTGGTATATTATACAAGCAAGCGACTACCAAACACTAAGACACGATATCTAGAGATGGAATGATTAGCTTTTGCCCTGCTGATCGCTTCTAGGAGGCTGCGACCTTATTTTCCATGTTTACACCATCCATGAATTAACCAACTACCCACTCATACAAGTTTTTCGAAAGCCGAGACTTTGGGTAAGTTGCTTTAGTGGGTTATGGAACTGAGTCAATTCGATCTACATTACATATTGAAAACAACAATCAAAGGGCAGGCTATTGCTAATTTTATTTCAGAGTTCTCGCATCAGCCAGATCGAGAATTCGAATAGCCAGCCAATGAAGTTGTCTAGAAAACTGTTTAGAACTTGTCAACCTAGAGTTCATGTTAATGGGTCTTCGAATAGGGTAAGAGTTGGAGCTGGCCTTCTACACATCAGTCTAAAGGGACTCTCATTTATGGGGTCCTCAGGTTTGGGTTCAAAGCTACGAATAATGATGCTAAGTATGATGCGCTATTTGTTGGTCTACGACTAGCAAGAGAAATGGGGTTAGATATGATTGACATTAATAGCAACTCCCAACTGGTTGTCAATAAGATTTTGGAAGAATAGCAAGCCAAAGAAGAGAATATGATCAGTTATTTGAAGAAAGCTAAGGTTGTGCTCAAGCCTTTCAAACACTATACGATCAAGCAAATCTTGAGAGATAGTAACTCTATTGCGAATGCTTTGTCAAAGATAGCCTCATCACTAAATTCCAATGCTCTAAACAGTATTCCAGTGCGATGGGAAAATATCAACCCAAAGAAGAGAATATGATCAGTTATTTGAAGAAAGCTAAGGCTGCGCTCAAGCCTTTCAAACACTATACGATCAAGTAAATCCTGAGAGACATTAACTCTATCACGAATGCTTTGTCAAAGATAGCCTCATCACTAGATTCTGATGCTCCAGACAATATTCCGGTTTGATACATCAAGATTCCTAGTATCAGCTTGCCTGATCAAGTTGTGGCTACAACCGAATTTGATTCCTAGATGACACCGATTGTTTAGTATCTCTAAGATGAGATTTTGCTCGATAGCAAGACTGAGGCAAGACTTCTACGAACTAGAGTGCTTGTTACACACTTATCAAGGATTAGTTGTACAAGCGAGGGTTTAGTACTCCCCTCCTCTGAGGTGTAACCGAAGATAAAGTAGACTATATCATAAGAGAGATACATGAAGGGATATGTGATAATCACACCGCCGCATGATCTCTTTCCAATAAAATTATCTGTCAGGGATATTATTGGCCCCTGCTTCATGAAGATGCCTTCAACTTTGTGAAAAAGTGTAATAAGTGTCAGAGATTTGCGAACATCCCACGAGCTCCTTGCCACCAGCTAACGACAATAACCAGTCCTTGGCCATTCTCTATGTGGGGAATTGATCTCATCGGGCCCATGCTAGCCAATAAAGGGGGCGTCAAGTATGTGTTGGTTGTAATGGATTATTTTACTAAGTGGGTCGAAGCAGAATCTTTGGCTACAATCACTATAAAGAAGCTCAACATTTTGTCTTCAAGAATATAGTGTGCCGCTATGGGATTCCTTATATACTCATCTCAGATAATGGGAAGCAGGTCGACAATGAGGAATTCAAGCAGTTTTGCAAAGACCTAGGGATTCATAAGAAATTCGCCTGAGTGGCAAGGTCGCGGGCCAATGGTTAGGTTGAAGCTGTCAACAAGACTATTAAGCATACATTGAAGGCCAAACTTGGTACAGCCAAGGGCAACTAGGTTGAAGATCTCCCAGAAGTTCTATGGGCATATAGGATGACTCTGAAAACCTCTACTTTAGAAACACTCTTCTCGCTAGCATATGGCTGCAAGGCAATGGTTCCAATAGAAGTAGGGATTGGTTCACTTCGGAGAGAGTTTTTCAGTGAAACAGACAATGAGGCATTCTTACGTGCGAGTCTGGACTTAGTTGAAGAACACTGCGACAAGGCTCGGTTGAGGATAGCTTTCTACTAGCAGCGGGCAAAAAGATTCTTTGACTCTAAAGTCAAGAAAAGAGACTTCTGGGTTGGCAACCTGGTTTTGAAAGAAGTCATTCTCGGCACAAGAGAACCAAGTGCGAGGGTATTAGGGCCTAATTGGAAAGGTCCATATCGCGTCGTTAAGGTAATACGACCTGGAACGTATCACCTCAAAAGGCTTAATGGTTCTGAAGTGTCGCGAGCTTGGAATGCTGAGCATCTTTGCCGTTATTATCAATAATTCCAAACTCACTTATAGCTTGATCATTTTTTACTTGTAAGGCTTTATTGTTGTAAATATCATGAATAAGATGGTTCCAATTCTCCTCAAAAGAAATACTTGTCTCGTAGTCTCAAATTTTTAATAATCTTGTTCTTTATAACATTTTATAAGTTCAATGATTGGGTATGCTATGTTTGTTTTATGAAATGATAAAATTTTTTTTATATATTTGATAAACGTATACAAAAGTGACAAGGAGCTACATTAGCAAAAGATAAGCGGAAAAAAACTCCAGCAGAAAAGAGAGCGGTCACTAGTCTTTGTCTTCTCTTGGTCGTTTGGCTGATAACCAACCTTTGGATCGATTACGCGGTCTTTAGAAATATCTGTTTCTGGCTGATCGTCTTCCGGGGGAGGTTCTTATTCCTCTCACTGTTCAACCTCTTCAGCCTCGAGCATAGAAAGAAGAACTGCTTGGTAATCATCAAAGAGGTTGGTGATATCCATTTCTGGATTTCTCGGCTGCAAGCTGTACATAGCTTGTATTGCCCAGTAAGCAGCCTTCCTCTCGAGCTCAAGGTTCTAACGCCTCATCTGTTCATTCATCGAAGTGACTCACCCCTGAACTAGCTCGAGATCCGTCTACAACACCTTTTTTTGCTTTTCTAAGTCTTCTTGCAACTCAGCTTGGGTCCTTTTAGTTGTTTTTTTGCGCTCTAAGCTTGCTTGTAGCTCCTTTTCTCTCTGGCTCAACTCCTTAGTAAGTCTCGCTATTTTTCACTGGAACTCTTTATTTTCATCATTCTTCTTCTCAAGCTCAACCTTGTAGAAGTCTGACGCTCGCAAAGCAGAGTTCCTCTTAGTCATATATAGATTCGCTTGAACTTGGGTAGCTTTTGCCCCTACATCTAAAGCACGAGATCCTACTTTAGTTTGACATTTTCTTCCTTCAGTTCGTGAAGTTTTCCGGTAGAGTCTATATCCATCTTCTACTGAGCCATCTTCTGCTGAGCCATATTCAAGGTGAGCAAAGAGTGCATGAGAAAGAAATGGGAAGTTAGTTTTTTCAAAGTTCTTTAAAAAAACTAAAGCTTTGATCGATAAGCAAGAGTTCTCGAAGAGAACGGTTCGCTTTACCTGACTTTGCATTTGGAGTGCGGTAGCCACTAGGTCGAGAAACCATGAACCCGTCAAAAGTTGTGGCAAGTTGGTATTCCAAGAGGGTGTAAACCACCTGTTGAATATGTTTTGGTTGTTGCCCTAGTGAATCCAGCACGAACAGGTCTTGCCTCATGGAGGCAGGTGCCCCTTCGACCTGTTGCTCACCTGCTCCCCCTTGGGCAGTTGTGGTCACTCCCTTTCCCCTTCTCGAGCTCTTGGGAGCAGCCGAAGTCCCATGAGCCTCTCTTGAGAGCACCCCCTCAGTAGGGAGCAGCCGAAGTCCCATGAGCCTCTCTTGAGAGCACCCCCGTAGAAAAGAGCTGATAAGGCGGAAGTCCACCTAGCAATACCAAGCCCTCCTCGGTTCTGAGGGAGAGTCTTCTTCGACGTGTAATTGCTTTCTCTTCTTGGACTTCTGGCCCACAGTCTTCTTCTTTGAAGCCCTCGCGCTCACATGGCCGGGTCCAGGGAGCTCCTTCGCGTCGCTCTGCGGGTTGTTGCCTTTCGGCATTGGGGATAGGCATGGGCCGGGGACCCTTGTCTCTAGCCTCGGCCCAAAAGCCCAAGGGGATTCCCCAATCATGGCCTGTAGCCCGTTTGGGAATTCGAGAAATCCCCGAATAAAGCTCGTTCCCTTAGGGGTTTTGTGTCTTTTTGTGTCCTTATTACCATTTTCTCCAAATTATAATATACCATCCAAAAAGAAATTAAATCTATAATAATTTATTGATTTATTATATTCAATCAAAACACCAAATGATATATTACACATATATAACATATATATTATGTATTAACATATGATTATAGATAATAGCATATTATGTATAATGTATAACATATATATGTTATATACATTATACTTATATGCCATATATAATCTATAATGTACAATGTATAATGTATAATGTCGAATGTATAACTTTTGTTTCATAGCATTAACATATTATGTATAATGCATAATACATATATATATATATATATATATTACAAATATTTATAATGATTTATTATATTTAATCTAGTTTTATTTATTACCTATTTGTATATGGTTTCATAAAATACTTACACAATTATAATTTGTTATTGTATAATATATGATTGATTTTCAAATAAGTATATATGATTGATTTTTAATTATTAAAATATATAGGTATATATAATATATATGATTGACTTTTTAATATATACGGGCCAGCTCGGGACCTGCTGAGATGCCCGGTGGCCACGAGCTTCCTTCTCCTACTGTTCTTACCTCAGGAGTGTCCATTGCTCTTAAAGTCTGAAAACGTGCGACATGTAGAAGTGACTCAGTCTGCGCACACATTGTCTCATACAACGACTTAGAAGAGTAAAAGAAAGCCTAATTTCTCTTTATTAAACCCTAAAAATTCTTAAGGATAGTTTTTTTAGGATTGTGCCCTAAGTTTCTTTTCTTAAAAAATTGTTTCTTTTCAAACAACACCCAAGAATGTTCATCGTCCAAACCCATCAGACGTCAATACCCACCATTACTATAAAAACTGAGTTTTTTAACAGAAATGAAAAAGAGAAAAAGAGAAGAAATTTTCTTCTGGGAATGAACGTTCTATACGACGAGTGTGCATCGACCGGGAAGAGAATGAACTGCTTTCTTGAGTGTAAAAACGTTGTTTTTCTCTCTGAAAGTGTAGGTTCTATGAAAAACTTGGAATGGGCTTAGGGTTTTATAGGGAAGAAGGCGACGTTTGGTTTCTTTTATACGCGACGATTGGGCGGGACGCATTTCTAGCCATTGATTATGACCACGTGTCGTCAATCTACACAAAAAGTAACCATCATGCTTCACAGAAATCAACCAGCGTTTCCCTTTATTGAAATCGCCAAGCGACGGCTTGATTATCTCCTTCACATTAAATTCTCCCTCATCCATATTTAATGCCTTAAAAGAGAATATTGTTTCAACATGGCTTGCATTTAATGCTCAAGGCTGGCACTTATTGCACAGAGACACGTCTATCAGATAAAGCTTATTTTATTGACTAAGACGGTTGCCAAGCACAATGAATAACATCTCAAGAGGTCGTTCAAATAAAATACTCATCTTCATGTGTCAAGCTCGAAGCGAAGCGATACTCAGTTTGCGATAGCAAAATATCCTAAGTGTTTTCAGGTCGCGAATGATAGATAAAGTTCAAAATGCATCGATATAACACTGAGTAGGATCCAACATAGGTCACTAAACCTTTTTGAAACGATCACCTCAAGTCGCTTGTGTAACACTCGAAGATCCATGTCACGACCTCAACTTAGTTTGTTGGTCGAGTTAAGTCAGAAACCTCATGTCAGTTTGGTTGTTCTCAACTGTTAGTTTGGGTAGGTACTCCTCGAGACAATGCATATTGCGACATGATCATGAAGTTCTCAAGATTCAATTCTTGAACCTTAAAATCTGGGGAGCTTCTGTTATGCATAAAAATTCAGGGCTAATGTATGCCTATATCAGCTTGCTCTAATCAGAGTTCAAGAAGGCTTTGTGTCGTCCAGGAGCTGCCATGTCACCCTAAGACAGAGAGAATACGACTACCACCAACTTGGCAGATTCAGGTTTTGTCTATAAGTGAATGGGAGCCGCACACTTGTCCAAGCCCCATGTAACTTGAGGATATATCCTAAGTTATCAGCCAATGAGAGGCAAGGAAGGACTTGCACTACACCTACCCACTTACAGATTTGTAATCATTACCTTGATTTCCTCTACTATAAATAGAGGACTCCCCCTCTCATTTGCGGGATTCTAATACAAGAAACCTTCATTCTGATTGTAATCTAGACTCCTAGAGCAAAGATAACCTACGAGAAAGAGACTGACTTGATATTATATTTGAATAGTTAGTCATTATACCTCTGCTCGTTATTCGCTATACTCGACCTCTTGTAATCTCTCATATATAAGATAACAGTGGATATAGGATTTGCTTGAAGCATCCGAACCACTTTAAAAATCGTCTTTCATTTATTAATCAGTCTTTGTATTAGAACATCTACAATCATTCACATGTAACTTCTAAGAGCAGCTTAGCATTTTGTACGTGCGAGTCATTGGTGTCAAAATCAAACATCAATAGTTATCAACTCGTCATAAGATTATTTTATAACTCATTTATTCCACTTCTATTAAAAAATAAAACTAAGCAGTATATTTGATTGAATTTGCAATCAGATATATATCTCACGTCTTTAGATCTTTTTGTGTGCATTGAATTTGTGTACATTAGTTTTAAATAGACAAAGTTGTATATAAAGTGATAGGCAATACTCATCTCATTGATTATATATTTATTAAATGCAATTTCATATTAATTTATCCATATATTTTGTATCACTTCACTTAATATACAAAACTTTGTAAACATATTATGTTAAATTAATAGTATTATAAAATTTAATTGGAGCAATTTAGGTAAGTACATTACACTCTTTCTTTTGGTAACTGATAATTTTATAAAAAATAAAGATCAACACTTATCCGAGCAAGCCCCACAAACACCACAACCCTTGAAACGAACAAGGGACTATGTAGCTCAAAAAGAAACAAAAGAGAACTAGAATATACAATCCCTTTACAACTTAGAATAATTGAATACTACTTTTTAAAGTGTATACTATAAATTTTTTTTTTTTTTTTTTTGGTTACAGGGGGAGTCTAGGCCAGCTTACGTGTACTTCAATTAGTCATTCGACCTCGAACAAGACTTCCAAAAGAAGGCAAGCTCTACGGTTCATGACCAACAATATTAGTAACTGTTTTTGTGATTTGAACCAAAGATCACAGTGGGAACAAACCACTTGGCCCTAAGCCTTTACCACTCGGCCAACCCATTATTGGTTTATAACTATTAATTCCAATTTAACAAAATGTAAAATTAATAATAAGAGAACATTAATCATCAATTAATTCCTTTACGTATGAGAATACCATTAATTAGAGTAGAAACACCCTTGAAGCATCAAATCCAGTTTAGATGCTTCGTGGGTTGTGTTTTTAAATAATTCGTTAATGGCTCTTATGAGTTTGACCTATAGAACTTTCGAATTAACATAATTAATTAGGTTAATAATCGCTACTTTAGTCATTTCCTTCGTTATTAGCTTCATCTTCTTCAAATTCAGCCTCTCATCTCACCCATTAACGTGGCCACCAGTTTACAGGCACATATATTGTACTAGTTAATGAGATATGAAATTAAAAAAAAAAATCCCATAATTAAAACCTCATCAAATTAGCATTTCCCTAATCCCTATGATTTGGAGAAAAAACTTTTATAGGCTTTGCAAATCATGGCAAATTAATTAACTCTAAAATATACTTTAAATAAATGAATTCACTGATACATTACTAAATTCAAGGGATAAATTAATATTATTTGTTATTTTATTAATAGTATAAATAATAAATACAGAAGTAATACATCCAAAATTTACCCAACTTCCAATACAATGAGTTATCCCCGTCTCTCAATAATACAAACCATGTGTACACATACAAATTTCTTCAGTGCTTCATGAGAGCAAAAAGGGAGAGAACAAGGGAGGAGCCAATGATGGCACCGGAAACCGGCAGAGAGAAGGCAGCTCCGGTGTCCAAAGAAGGAGGTGGTGCCGGAGCCAGCTCGCTACTTTGAGCAGAGATAGTGGTTGCGGCCATTGCAAAAGCTGCAAAGACCAACGCCATCATCACGGCGCTTGAGCTTACATTAATAACTTTGGCCATTGCTGAAAAAACAAAGAAGTTGTAATTGAAATAAGCAAAGAATGAAAGAGTAATGAGTTTGTTGAATGCTTTGAAACGAAAGATGGAGTATTTATAGGTGTAACTGCGCAGCGTGTGGAGCCCAATACGCTGAACTTTGACAGGCAACTACGGCTGTGGAGATCTTTTGGTCTTTTTATTACATTTCATTTTATTTCAATGGCGTAAATATTATGCAGCATGTGGACTGGACCAACTCGCACTATTAATTAAATACTACGCGTAAGCCTATAATTATGATCAATAATTTCTTACTTCCTTCATATACGAAAACGTCAACTTAATAAGATATTACTATATATAGACTCATTCAACACATAATGCATTATTAAATATACAAAGTTGGGGCATGATGTTAAATTGAAATATCACAATCAACTTTTTTACGTGCTTTATCCCTTTTGTTTTAGAAATTTGATTAATAAGTTATGAGTCAGTTACTATTTAATGTCATCCAATTAATAAGCTACATCATCTTGTTTTTGTAATTGTCTTTATTGACAATCTCTGTGATTTTCAATGTCTTTAAAATTGTTGTACCTTGATTCTTAAAGTTAAAATAATAAAAGTATTGGATAAACCGTTTTTAAAACTGAGTAAATTTCAAGCTAACTATAAAATAATCAGATTTATGAAACGATTTAAAAAGCTAGTCTTGGTAGTTTTTAAAAATAAAATTATTTCCAAAGTTGATTTTGAATGTATAAATGACAAATATATCCTTATATAAAACTTAAATTACAACATGCAGTTAAGTAAAAAAAAACTTAACAAATTAAATAAATAGTTTAATAATTTATTATATAAAATTAAAAAAAATTTAACTAGGTGGCAGTTCGAGCCACTAACGAATTATGACATTGTAGGGGTGTTTGGTTCAGGAATGTTAGATTATTGGGAATGTTGGATTACTAGAAAGATAGATTACCTTGGAAGATTACTGGGAATCTTTAAGAAAATATGTTTGGTTAGTTGGTGGGTATGTTATATTAATATGTTTGGTTATGGGAATAAATTGGTGGGTATGTTATTTAAATTACTAAATTGACCCTCTTTTAAATATTAATATAATATTATTTTTATTATTAATTTTTGAATAATTTCTTTTAACCCCCAATATTTCAGATTTAGCTAAAACACCCCCGCTTATAAAAAACTTTAATTTATAACGAAATCACCCCCACCTCCTGCCGCCACGCGAACCACCGTCGGAAAATCGCCGGAGCCCTAAAAAGAAGAAAAGTTGCGTGGGAGGCTCAGGAAGGCTTCGTTATGGCTTTTTAAGGCCATATTGATGGCCGAAAACGCCCATAACAAGCTCCCTGAGCCTCCCACGGAATTTTCTTCTTCATTAGGGACTCCGGCGATTTTCCGCGATGGGTCCGTGGTGGTGGTTGGCCCTCTGTCGGCGGTGGTGGTAGGGTGGCGATGGTGGTGGTAGCCTGGGTGGGCCGTGGTGGTGGTCGGTAAATAATTTTAAATATAAGGGTATTATTGTCCAAAATTTTAATTAAACAAGGGTAAAATTAAAATAGGATATTAATGTAAATTTGTTTTAAAGTGGGGGTATTATTGTCTAAAATTTTTATTAATAAGGGATAAAATTGTAACAAAAAAAGATAACCCTCGTAATCTCAGAATACCTAAGAAAATGGAGGTAATCAGATTACCTCTGATATTACCAATAGTAACCACTATTGGTATTTGAAGATTACTGGTATTTGATATTACTTGACAACCAAACATGGTAATCAAGTAATATAAGATGACATTACCCCAGTAATCCCACTTAACCCCCAACCAAATGCCCCCTGTGTGTTAGGGACAATTACAACTGGTCTCAAAACGACAAGTTGGCATTGATCTACAAGAATCTGGTGGAATCAGTGGATTCTAAGGCATTATTTATGTATGGGCCAAAATCGTGTTGGGCTTGATGAGGCCCAATAGAAAGATATACAGATGACGGCCCAAGGCCTTAGCCTAATTTCGGTTGGGCCTACACTTAAATCCACCTTGCGAACTACCCAATTTATGAGTTGGGCTATCCTGCAAGCTAAGCTGAGCTGGGTCAAGCCCACTAGCCCACAACAGTCCAAAACAAGAAGCAAAATCCTATTATGTTTCCACTTCTATCAGGATCCTAGATTAGAATCATAAATTTTAAGCTGAACCTAATAAGGAAAAGAGATCCCATCTCTTTCTTAAGAACGACTCCTTCACCTACTAGGATTCGAACCTCTTGGGTATAAGCAGGGGCAAATTCCCTCATTATTCATTCCAAAATCACTTGCAACACCTAAGCTCTAAAAGTTTTTGCTCCTAATCATATTATTCTCCTTTAGCCCTCACCAAATAGCCTATTTCAACCTCGCTGACTTGAGTGTTGGAGTGTCTACGGTAGGCACCACACTGATATCTATCTAGCCTTCACGTTCCCTTTTTTGTGCTCTTTGTGCAGGTCTACTAGGTTGTTAGTGGCTCACTTCGAACAAGATTAGTCCCTTTCCATTTGACTGTAGATTTTACCATCTACAATTTGGCACCCACCGTAGGGCCTTGACAATTGTTCGACTCAAAACAACTTGATATCCTTGTTCTATTCTCCAGTCAGCCATCGTGATGGACAACACCGAAACCCTCGTGCCCGATGTCGCAGCTCAAATAGTAGCTCTCGCCACACTAGTGCAAGAGAGCAACGAAAAGTACCAAGCCCTAGAAGCTTAAAACCCTGCCATCTGCTTAGAGAATCAAGCTCTCCGGGAAAAGGTAACCTAATTCTATTCTTTGGATTGGTCTCTAAATTAGCATCATTCATCCTCCTATCGGTTACCCATTCATCCTCGACAACTGTTCTCTACCCTAAATCATGGCACCCTCATGGAACCCCCTATCATAGTATAGCTCCAACCACTACAACATTCCTAACCGAGTCAAGCCACATTGGTAGCACCCAACCCATCAGCCTCTAAATCATTGAAACACATACATAAGCCACCCCATTCCAACAACTAAACACCCTTTTTATCCTCCCACAAACATATCCAATGCAGTCATTGGCCGACATCACTAAGCAAACTGCCCCGCTCAGCTCCACCATACATGTCAACCCTAATGTCTTCTCTTAAGTCCTTAATAACCTATACAACCCAATGCCAACCCCCCTTGAATAGACACTAACCAAGCGGCTTGTCGATATGGAAGCCATGATCCAATGTATTCTCGGTGTACCCACAGCTCTTAAGAAGAGTCAACCTCAAAGCTATGCTAATTCACCATTCATAGACACTATAGTCGTCATAGAGATGCCACAAAAATTCACCTTCCCCAACATGAGGCTCTACGACGGAACCATCGACCTGATTGACCACATAGCATCCTATAAGCAACACATGTTTGCTGCAGCCATACCCTGAGATCTCCGCGAAGCATGCATGTGTAAGAGCTTCGGCTCTAGCCTCATAGGGCCAACACTCTAATGGTACATCAGCCTCCCCAATAGCTTCATCGCATTCTTCAACCAACTCACGAACACTTTCGTGGAACAAGTCACCAACAACAAAAAGCTGGAAAAGTTGTCTGACAACTTATACCAAATCCACCAACGCCGCAAGGAACCCCTTCGGGAATATGTGGGATGTTTCAATCTCGAGAAAGTCTATATCCCTTATTGCAGTCAAGAGACAATAGTGGATGCATTCAAGAAGGGACTCCTCCTTGACAGTGAGCTATACAAGGAACTCACCAAGTTCAATTGCAACACTATAGAGGATGTGTTGGCCCGCACCTAGGTAGAATAAGGTGGGAGGAGGATAAGGCCCATCGAGTCAAGGTCAACAACGCCGATGACCATCACCCTTGCCAACCTGGTAGGTGCAATGATTCTAGACCAGTCAAGCCGTACTAAGTCAGAAGAGGTTTAGTCCAATAGACGCCAACAGGAGAGCTAACCAGCTCAGCATATCGGCAAAGCCCTCGTTCAACCCAATAGGTATAAGATGCCTGATTACAACTTGAACATCTAGCCTACAGAAGTAATGGCGGTGATGAAAGAGATGGGGAAGGTCGTCAGGTGGTCGGCAAAGTTGTCACACTCTAGGGCCAAGCGAGATACTACCAAGTGGAATGAATACCACAGAGACCACGAGCATGTTACTGCCGCCTGCATTGCCCTTCACCTCGAAGTTATGGAGCTACTGAAGAGAGGGTTTTCTAATAGACAAAGGAAAGGCCACTTTCACAAGTAAGAATTTCCAAGTTACACCACCACCGATAACGCCACCTACTGACTAGATGTGCAATGTGATCTCTGGAGGGTCAGAGATAAGTGGCGTAAGTTACTCTTCAGCTAAATGCCACGCAAGAGCCACAACCTATCCAGAACAGCATCCACTCAGACCATTCATTCGAAGACCAACGAATTTGACTATCGAATTCATTGACGATGAAGCAAAATTGCTCTTAAACCCCCATCATGATGCACTATTCATGACATTGCAGATCGCAAACATCCTTGTAGATCCCGACTCCTCAGCGAACATTATGTTCCTCGACACCTTCAAAGTCATGGGTTTAGAGGAATTTAGCATAGACCGACGATCCATGCTCTCTGTGGGTCTCAGTTCAAAGCAAAAATATACCATGGGGAAGATAGCTCTGCCAGTCGACGTCGAGGGTATCAATCTCCACACCACCTTAATGATAGTGGACGCACCTTCACCGTACAATGTGGTATTGGGCCGACCATGGATCCACTGTTACGGTCCATCTCATCCATCTTCTACCAAACCATCCGGTTCCCTACCAAGTGGGATGTTAAGCAAATAAAATGAGATAAGAAGGCTTCTAGAGATTGCTATCAGAATGCCTTCAAGGCTAAGCGAGGAACCATGTAGCAATTACAATCCCACGCGGCTAGAGGAGTCAAACAGGACCATCCAACAATGGAGGAGTTGGACGAAGTGTAGATACACCCCGACCATCTAAATCATAAGACCCAAATAGGGGCACAACTCTAACTTGATATCCGAGAGAAGCTAGTGGACTTCCTCAAACAAAACCAAAACTATTTTGCTTGGTCCCACATAGATATAACAGAAATCAGTCCCGATGCTATCATCCACCAGTTTAATGCCAACCCGGACCATCCCCTTGTGAAACAAAAGAGAAGAAAACTCGAGAAACAAGGTAATTAATGAAGAGGTAGAGTAGCTACTAGGAAACAGTTTGGTTTGGGAGGTTCATTATCCAGACTATTTGGCAAATGTGGTGGTTGTTAAAAAGAAGAACGGCAAATAGAGAGTCTGCATCGATTTCACCGACTTGAACAGGGTTCTCCCAAAAGACTCATTCCTTCTCCCCCTATATAGATATGTTAGTAGACGCAACCGCTGGGCATGAGCTACTAAGCTTTATGGATGTTTTCTTGGGCTATAATCAGATACTGATGCACCTAGATGACTAGGAAAATACCGCCTTCATCACCGAGAGAGGCATCTACTGTTATAAAGTAATGCCATTTGGCTTGAAGAACGCCGACGCCACCTACCAGCGTCTTGTGAACAAGATGTTCGCCAACTTGCTATTGGACTCCATGGAAGTGTACATCGATGATGTGTTGGTGAAGTCATTGATCGCTAAGCAACACCTCAACCAACTTAGACAAGCGTTTGAGGTGCTGTGAAAATACAACATGAAGCTGAACCTAGCTAAATGCTTTTTTGGCATTTCATCCGAAAAGTTTATCGGCTACATGGTGACACAGAGCGAGATCGAACCAATCCGGATCAAATCAAGGTGGTCTTGAACATCCCATCTCTTAAATACATCAAAGATGTTCAGCGCCTCATTGGAAGAATAGTCGTGCTAACTCGATTCATCTCCAAGTTGGCGGAGAAGTGCCACCTCTTCTTTTCTTCGCTCAGAAAATCCAAGAAGGTTGAGTGGACCCCAACATGTGAAGAAGCATTGGCTCATCTAAAAAGGTACTTAACATCATCTTCTTTGCTCTCTAAACCTAAAACAGGGAAACGACTCTTCACCTACTTAACTGTGTCTGAGTGCGCCACCTTTGTTGTACTGATTCGAGAAGAGGAAGGAAAACAGTTGTTGGTCTACTACACTTGTAGGTCTCTGCTCAATGTCGAGACACAATATAGTCAACTCGAGAAACTTGTACTAGGTTTTATCACCATCGCGAGGAAATTGAGATTGTACTTTCAGTACCACCCGATCGTAGTCTTGACGTCTTACCCCTTCAAAAAGGTTCTCCACTAACCAGATCTTTCGGCTCGGTTCTCCAATGGATAGTACAGTTGAGCGAGTTTGACGTCTCTTTCTAACCCTGCACTGCTATCAAATCACAAGTACTGGCTGACTTCATCGCTGACTTCATACTTGGCACATTCAGGCGAAGAGGGAGCTCTTATGCCTGACAGACAAAGGCTCACCCAAGTGGGTCCTCTCGTTAGACGGTTCAAGTAATGTCAATGGTAGCGGTTTAGGGTTGGTCCTAACTTTTACCGAGGGAGACATCATACAACAATCCATTCAATGCAACTTCAAGGCGACCAACAATAAAGTCGAGTATGAGACATTGATCGTCGGACTCTCTCTCGCTAAGGAAATGGGGATAAAAAAATTCGAATTCAAGTCTCGCTCACAGCTAGTGGTGAATCAACTTTAAGGGACATACTAGGCTTGGGACGCCAAGATGACCTCTTACTTAAATCTAGCCAAAGGGTTCCAAGCAACATTCATAAAGATCACCATCACTCAAGTCCCAAAGATCAAGAACACACATGCAAATGCACTGGCTAACCTCGACTTGACTCTTCGAACTCCACTACCAGCAACAATCTCATTGGTTCACCTTCATACACCAACCATTACGGCTAGCAAGTAGCTCGGTTCATTGTCTATAAGGCCACCTACTCAAAATATCGTTCTTAGGACCATATCTCAAGTGCATCACCTCGGCAAAAGCAAAGTATATGCTTATAGACCTCCATGAAGGCGAGTGTGGCAACCATGCCAGGGGACGCAACCTCTCCAATCGGGCTTTCATAGTGGGCTATTACTAGTCTACAATGCATTCCGACTTGGCTAAATTCTCTAAGCACTACGATAGCTACCAGTGCGTTGCTCCAATATCACCCCTCCCCTCGGAACGGCTTACCTCTATCCTTACCCCTTGGCCTTTCATGAAGTGGGGAATGGACATAGTGGGTAAGCTTCTAACCGTACAAAGGCAGCGAGTCTACATGCTCGCGGTGACAGATTAATTCACCAAATGGATTACGGTTGAGGCCTTTGCCAAAACTAGAGACCGAGAAGTAAAAGTTTTGTGTGGAAGAACATTATTTGCTAGTTTAGCCTATAAAGGAGATTGTCACCGATAATGGCTCCCAGTTCATAAGCTTTGACTTTTAAAACTTCTACAAGATATGGAGGATCAAACTGAGCTTCTCCATGCCACGCTACCCCTAAATGAATGAGCAATCTGAATCATCCAACAAGACCATTCTCCAAACAATAAAAAGAAAGCTCTAAAAAGCCAAGAGAGCTTGGGCGGATGAGCTCCCAGTGGTGCTATGGTCATACCGCATTGCAGCTCGGTCTTCCACAGGAGAAACACCTTTCTCTTTGGCTTCTAGTTCAAAAGAAATAATCCTAGTAGAAGTGCCAATCCCTTCGGCTTGGCTCCAATGGATGCACAAAGATCAGTGGATAACAACTTTCTCAGAACCTCGACACTACCAACAAGTTAAGAGACCATGCCCTCATCCGCAGCATTGTCTATCGACAAAAGATGGCTCGACATTACAACAAGTATGTCCGAGCTAGGGCCTTCAAGATTGGTGACTAAGTCCTATGCCAAGTGTTTCAAAACACAAAAGAGTTAAGAGCCGACAAGCTTAGCCCCACGTGAGAAAAACCCTACAAGATCACCAAAGTTAAGGGTAAAGGAGCACATCAGCTACAAACACTAGAGGGTAAGAAACCAATAGCTGGAACGCAACCCACTTGAAAGTCTATCACTTATGATAGGCTCAACTCAGCCCCATCATCCGTAGAACTTAGGAAACTTTCAAACAGGGGTCAAGGTGGGCTTGTCCACTCCCTCTAATTTTTTGGTTTGACTTGAACTCTATCCTAGGGCAGACTTGTTTTCTCTTTATTCATCAATAAATCAAGGTATTATTCAGTATTTTCAAAGTGTTTAAATGTTTGCTTACAATAAACGCCCAAGGGCTGTAGGGAACATTCCATTCGCACATGGTCAAGGCCTCAAATGATTAGATCACAGACATCCACAACACTTCGATAATAAAACTCCAAATATCAAAAGAGGAAACAAACTGGGCCTAGCCCCTATCATTGAAAATGTATAAGCCTCAAGGGCTGAATTCACCATCCAGTGCACTTGGCACTTACAAAAGGTAAAATAACAGTTCTCAAAAGTTACAAACTTAAACTAAGACTAAACATCTTCAATAATCTTGTCACTTGGCTTGGCTCTACCCCCAATTGGTTGAGTCTTCGGTACATCTAGCTCCTCCTATTGCTCCTCCAACCCATCTCCTTGCCTCCCCAGATTAGCCTCAGAAACGGCAGGCTCGACATTGCAATTGTCTGGCTCAAATCCAATTGTCTGGCTCAGATCTAATCCCCTGCTCGGCAAGGAAGGCTTTATACTCTGTAATATCTTCATCCGGCTCCCATTCACCCTACCTTCCTTCTTTGAACTCTTCCATCAACTTTGAGCGAGTCTTAAAGACCGCTTCTACAGATACAATTTCCATCCTCTTAATCAAAGAAGCCCTTTCAGCCTCCTACTTGGCTCAAGCCTTCTAAGCTTGGTGCGTGAGATCCACACAGATCCTTTTGAACTCCTTCTCTTTCTCTTGTCCGACGCGTAGTTTGCCTTTCAACTAGGAGTTAGAATCAACAAGCTCCCTATTACACCTCTCCAGGTCTTTATCCCTTCTTTCTTGTGAGGTGATCAACTTTTAGAGATGGATACCCCCACAAAGAGCTTGCAGCCAAAGAGAAAACAAGAAATTAAACAAGTGTAGAAACAACTAGTACTGGAACAGAACAAACTCTTAGATACCTGATAAAGGCGAGATATGGACCACTCGGTCACCTGCACCATGCCGATCCTCCCAAGTTGATGTTCGTCCTCAGGGAGCAAGAAATACTCCAGTACGGCTCTGATAAGAGAAGTGTTAGAGTAGGCCGAGGGATCGGACAGGATGATGATCTTCATGCTATCGTCATTCGACACCATAACCATTGGAGTCGACGCCACCTTTTGAGTGGGTGGAGACATACGGCTCGAACTCACATCAACAACAGCCGAGGAAGGTCAGCCTTCCTCTGTTCTTCTCCTTTTCCTAGCCTAATCGGCTCGACGTCTCTCTCTGATCTCCTTCACAATGGACACTTTAAACTCGCTCGTCATCCTTTCCTTTGTAAGGTACAACTCTTTGCATGTTAGTGATGATGAGAATGCAAAATGTCATATTTTTCCCCCTTAATGTCTAGTATTTTATACTTATTTGGTGCCTAAATGTACTTATTATTATTTTATTTTGATTTAGGATGCAAATGGAGGCGTTAAATGCCAAACAAAACTAATTAGGTGATTTTGGACAGTTTTGACATCGCTTCGTAATTTAGGCATAACTCTCTCATCCGAGCTCCGATTGAGATGATTCAAAATGCTGTGGAACCCCAAGAAAGAGATCTACAAATTTCAGGTTTTGATTTTAGAGAGATAATCGCTGAATCAAGGTTGGAATCACACTTGAAGTAGACGCACCTGCACTACTGACGTCCCAGAACATTCGGCCTTACCATGCAATTCAAATATGCATTTATTATTGGAAGTTTTGAAGATTTGGTGCACGAAAGTTACATCTGGAAACACCACTTTCCTAGTCATATTAGGACTTTATTTTATTTTTAATTAATCAGATTTGGATAAATGTTATTTTAGGATAAAACTTAGAATATTTTTAGGAGATTGAGTAGAATTCAAAGATTTGATTTGGATATTTTAAGAGAGGGAGAGAGATCAGACTTGAAATACTACACACGCCTCTCCTTCCCCTCTTTTTCAACTTCTCTTTTGAGTTTTCATGATGGCCATGAGCGGCTAAGTTTTAATAACTTGGTCGAAGGAAACAGAAGCCTCGTAATCAATAAAACTGTAAGATCTAATCTGTTTTTAGTGTTCTATATGTGCTTTGAGTATTGGATGTTCTTCTATGCCTATTTTCATGATTGTCTCATTTAATTACTAGGAGACCTACTAGTTTATTATTTGTTACAATCTATCGCTAAATTAGATATCAAATTCATAACTTTTTGATCCCTCTAATTTGTGAGCAACTAAGATTTAAGAATTTGCTGCATCAGGAATTATTAAATCTTAAGAAGAACGCGCGACTAAATTAAATACAACCACTTGTGTTTGCATTGTTCAGCTTCATCGATTTCTCTAGTTCTTAAGGCTGCTACTAGATTAAACCTTTAGCGCTTGTCTTGGGTTATTTAGTAGTAAGATTAATTAGATCGCTTGTTTCCTAATTAATTGCAACTAAGGAGAGATAGGAAAATAGTTCCAACAGTGAATATTCAAAGTATGAATTGATATATACTTGCATCGATGATCAGTTGTAAAATTCCGATGGTGGATGTTGACTTAGACCAAGGTTTGTTCTTTTGATTGATTTCGATAAT
>CM047739.1:11476650-11552399 GCA_026225825.1 Pistacia integerrima
TGCAATATTTTGAGAATCTGAATTGACTTTTCCTTTTTAATTGTTAAAATAGCTCAAATTTTCTCTACTTATGTCATAGGTTTGAAGGGCGTATTTCTGGCAAAAACATTGAGATCGGCATAATTGATGCTGACAAAAAATTTAGGCAAGTTTCGTTAAAATGGTGAAATCGATAAGGATCTCTCAGTGTGATTCTTTCCTAATGATTTTGCTAATATACTTGAAAACAGAATGGCAAACACTACAGACCCTGAGGTTCTTGAAAATTCAAACAGTTGAACCTTCAGGAGTATTCATCAAGCCAAATGCAAGAGCAAGTTTCTCACTGGGGTTCCAAAGGTTGTGCTCCTTTTGCTCTTCATCCAAATCTTGCAATGCCTGGCTTGTATCAGGAACATACCCTGCTTCTTTAATCATCTTCCTAAGTTCTTCCAGCTTTGCATATATCTGCCCACTCTCTGTATGTGATTGGTCTCCCATCCCAAATGAACTCACTCCATCTTTCAACTTAACCTATCTGCAAGCAGGCTTCTTTTTATCTAGTTTGATCCAATTTGCCGCCTGACATTCTCTACATCCTCCCATCTTCCTGTGGTTGCACAGACATTTGAATAAAGAACGTAATTTGAGTCGTCAGATGGGTCCAACTTGGATAGATGTTCTGCAGCTTTCCTTGCAAGCTCCAGATTGCCATGAATTTTAAATGAAGATAACAAGCTTCGCCACACAAGGTCATTAGGTGGGACTGGCATTTTATTGATGAAAGTTTCAGCCTCTGTAAGCCTTCCTGATAGTCCAAGAAGATCAACAACACATACACAATGCTCTAATCCAGCTGGCACACCGAATTCTCTAGTCATTGCAGTGTAGTATTCAAGACCTTCCTCCGCTAGAACTCCATGGCTACACGCAGAGAGAAGAGAGACAAATGTAACATGGTTCGGTTTCACATGTTTCAGCATTTCATGAAAGTTTTCTTTCACTTTCTGGAAATACCCATGTCTGGCAAAAACTTATATCAATATGTTCCATGATAACCGAGACCGATTTATTGGTTCAGGAACTATTCTTAACACATCATCCATTTCACCACACTTGCCATACATATCCATTGCAGCATTTGTAATGAAAGGATATGAGTCAAATCCAAGTTTAATTGCCAAACTGTTAAGCTGTTGACCTTCCTCTAATATGGCCAATTTTGCAGTAGCAGCAAGGCCTTCAGAGAAACTGATCTAATTCTACTCCAGTGTATCTCATCTTCTTCATGATAAATTTTAAAATCTCCTTCCCATGGCCATGATGAGAATTTGCAGCAATCAGAGCATTCCTGAGACTGAATTCTTGTTAGATAATCCATCAAAGATGTAGTTACTAGATTTGACATCCCCGCGCTTAGCATACATTGTGATAAGGGAATTCTGCACATATTTATTTGATTCAAGTCCCACTAGAATCCGTGGATAGGCATCCCATGCTTCAGTAGATCCTGAGGAGTCAAACAAGCACCGAGAACATTTGCAATTGTAATGCAGTTCATAGGTGTCCCTTCTTCTTTCATTAATTTATAAGCTTCAACTGCTGCATTTGGTTCTTCATTTCCAGCATAACCACCAATGAGTGCATTCCAACTCACAGTGTCGCGCTGAGGCATCATCTGGAATGCCATTTTGCCTCAGCCATCATACCAGACTTAGCATACATGCTGACCAATGCATTGCTAACAATCAAATTGTCATGTAGGCCCATAAAACTTACCAGAGCATGAATAATCTTGCCTTGAACAGCAAATTCGGGATCTGAACAGGCAGCCAATGCACTTGTGAAAGTCACATAGTTGTGTATTTTTTGCTTCTGGAGCATATTGGAGAAAACTTCCAAGGCTTGTAAGCGCTTCCCATCCTGAACATAGCAAGCAATCAATGAATTCCATGAGTACAAATCCCTCTCTGGCATTTCTTGAAATACAAACTCTGCATCTTTAGATCTTCCAGCCTCAGAATACATAGAGAGCAGAGTGTTGCATACACAAACATTTGAATCCAGACCCAACTTAACTACTAGACCATGAATTCCCCTGCCCCACTTCAAATTATCCACAGAACCACAGACAGATAACAAACTTGACAGTGTAGTAGAATTTATTTCCCCATGAATACAACGCATCGAATAAAAACATCGCAGTGCTTTCTTACAAAGGCCACCACGAGCATATACAGAAATCATTGAATTCCATGATACCATGTCCCGTTTTTGCTTTGAAAGATATTACGAGCCTCTTTTACACTCCCAAAATTACCAAACATGGATATAAGAGAGTTTGGCACATAAAGAGTATTCTCTAATCCAAACTTTATAACATCTCCAAGAACTTGATAACCCACTAAATCATTTTCTATCAATCCACAAGAAGTAATCACAGTGGACTATGTGTTCTCATCGCATCTCACACCTTCACATTTCATGTGCCTATATATACTCATAACTTCCATCACAGTCCCACATTCCAAATATGCAGCCATCAATGAAGTCCAAGAAACTACATTCCTATTCGGCATTTCCTCAAAGACTCTCCTAGCATCAGAAACAAACCTACATGCCCTATAAAAATGCAAAAGCGAAGTAGCAACAAAAACATCACACAATAAACCAACTTTGACACTTAAACAATGCACTTGAACTCCTTCACTAACCATAATCCCTGACCTGTCACAAGCCGTTACCAAACTCGCAACAAAAACCCCACTTGGCCTAACACCAAAATCAACATTTCCCTAAACAAACTAAACGATTCTTGATAAAACCTCAATCTAACAACCCCTGAAATCAAGTTATTCCAAGAGGCATCATTTCTCTCGCTCATTTTATCAAACACGTAACGAGCAAAGTCTATATAACCAAACTTTGAGTACATATTAATCAAATTATTGTTATGAAACACGCTAAGATTGGCCATACCCTGAATGCAAAGCGCGTGCAAGGCTTTGCCAGTGGACTCTTTAGTGATCTGGGAAAAACCCTTCTGATAAAAGCATGAAATTTCAGGGTTCGGGTGGTTTGAGAGGGAAACAAAGCCATGGCTTGAGTGTGATTCTTGTTGTTCTTCTTGTTGCTTTATTGGGCATGATTTGAAAGGTGCTGTTGAAATGGTTCGTGGGTTCAAGTGGGTTTGAATTTGGCGGGAACCAATGTATACTGGTGAGCTTTTGAGTTTGAAAATGGAGAGTTTATTGTAAGACATAGCCAGCTCTAGTTCTCTGTTATGGCAACCTCAGTTATCAGCACTCGTAACAATCTTGCGTTAAATTATACATGATCTTATCTTCCATTGTGCAGATGTTTCCAATTTTTTTTTTTTTTTAAATCTTCACACCTTAACTTTCGGAAGTTTACAAGTACTGGTAAAATTTTGCCTTTCAAGAACTCATTCAATAAAAATATAAAACTATAACTCTTATTTATCCTTATATTCAAATATTAACATAAATGTTTGTTACATGATGCATCGATTTAGCATCAACAACGGATTCTGAAACAGTAAAGCTCATCTCCCGAAGGTGCCAAATCTGGCCACTGAATTAAGACACAGATACACAAAAATAAGAAAGAAAACAGGGATCTAAGCACCGCTCATGTATCTTAGCATTAATTTGAATCAGAACTCATTCGTAGATTGTATTCTCTGAATAAATTATCTAGAGAGGAAACTGTGAAACTGAAATACATAGAAACTCTTATATCATTCATTCCAAAAAAAACACGGCAAATCAGTATACACAAAGAGAAAGTACTAAAGCAAGCTAGGACAAAATACAGCCATTCTTCTATTCTATTACTTGAATTTCCAGTTATGGGCTGACCGGGGTGCACTTGAAATGCCCTCATAGTATTGGGAATCGAGCTTGTTCTTGTTCCAGACCTTGACAAAGTCTGAGAAATATTCACGTGCAGACTCGGATGAAAGATCAGAAAAGAACAATTTCTTTTCTTCTTTTAACCAGGTAGCAAACTCATTATTTTTAGAGAAGTAATCCTCACTGGTCAGCTGTTGGATTTCATGTTTCTGAAGAAAAAAAAAAAAGGTCCATAAATATCAAGGAATTAGGACACAGAGCACGGATTAAATTAAAGTAATATCAGCCCAACAAACATGCCTATCCCTTCTGCTCAATGGAAAAGAAAATATACAAAACTCACCTTACCCACTAGGCTTTCAACTAAACTAATAACTATTGTTTGTTCCAAAATCAATTGAATTTTTTCAATTTCAATCACCAGCATCATTTATAAGAAGAAGAAGAAGAAGGTTATGCTATAGAAAATCAGGATTGCTTAACTTGTAATATTTGGAAATAATTTCTCTTTTAAGTCTTTGATTTTTATTTTTTTTCCCATAAACCTTATAATATTTATTACAGAACATAACAACATAATCAAGTTTGCAGAATAATACAACTTACAGAGTGGTGATTGCCTTTTTGATGTTTATCTCTGTGCTTATCCCTTGACTTCTTTTCTGAGACAAAGTGTCATGTCAATACAGCATAACTATTTAGAAAGGTTCTACTTCTCAGCATAAAAGCACTAAAAAACAATAATCATACTTCAGAAAATGGATCATAATAAACAAATAGATGGTTCACACAGGAGCAATAAACTCATCACTCATAGAACACAACCCATAATAAGACAGTAACCCAAAAATACAATGAATTACTTCTATATCTATCATAAACTCCAGTTGCTTGTAAAGTAACATCATCATTGGTCAAAACATTGTTTAAGCAGATGATTCATCCCTGCTTTTCTAAGGAGAAGAGATAAAAATATGCATCTTTTCAGCTTCAGATAATAAAATCTACAATTTTTACATATTATTCTCAAACCAATAACTCACTTTTTACATTCGAGCCAATAATCATAAATATGTCAAGCATCTGACCTCCCAACACAAAATAAAACCTTGGTGGAAATATTACACAACATTTGCGTCCCAGATCTACACCTTGACACCATGTTAAGTAATCTCTAGACCCAAAAGATCAAACGAATAGCTAAAGCCCATTAACAATATATAAGCTCTAACAGACAAGCTAATAACAATAGATATCAAATCAAACCCACTAAACACAAGGAACTGCTAGTAGCTTTAGAACCAAATCACACTACTCAAAACATACTGAATCGAGACTAACATAACAAAATAGAGAAACAGAAACTGAACCCCAGTTCAAACTTCATCTTAAACTGGAGAAAGCATTGAACAAAGTATCAAATGTTGGTAAGAAGAGATAATAATCAACCCCACATGCAAATGAATAAATAAATAAATAAAAGTTTAAAATCAAACTGTACCCAGTTCAAAAATTAACCTAGACAGTAATAAAATAATTTAAAGCACAAATTTTGAAAACAAATAAAAAGAATAATACCTTTATCAGAACGATGTTTGCGATGTTTCTTCTCCTTTCCCTTGTCTTTTTTATCGCTTCTATGTCTCTTGCTTCTTCTTTCATCTGTTACATTTACCATAAGAAAATATACAAACAACTATAATAAATAAATAAAGAGGGTGTGAATTGAGAAAATTGAAACCTTCAGATTCAGAAGAGGAGCTTCTCTTCCTGCTCTTCGTCTTCTCCTTCGACTTTCCTTCGCTTCCCATTTTCCTCTTCCTCTCTGACGATTTTAGACACTGTAATGGGAAGTGCTGCGAGAGCCTTAATCGTTGCTCAATATCTGTGAAACGACTTGTCGTTTCTCGATTCGATATTTTACGACATAGTCCTCTTATACATTTTTCTTTTTTAAAAACACTTACATACCCAGACATTTATTTTTATGTGTTTTTGAAAAAAAAAAAAAAAACTTTGAATTGAGAAACCTTCCATCTCTTCATTTAAACTCTATTAGAAGTTAAAATATTTTAATTTCCTATACTTAATTAATATAAGAAATTATTTTACATAATTAACACAGACTAAATATATATTTTATATATATATATATTAATCAAAATCCCGTTACGAATAACAATTAATCTGGTTCAGGTGGACTTCACCAAGACTCAAATTTATGGTGATGATAGTTAGTCGATTGTTGTATATAATGAACTGAATTTAAAATATTCAATATTAAACATGTCTTATATCGTTATATCTTCAGTTTTCAGGGTATCAATGAAAATTATTATCATAATTTCTATTATTAAGTATATAAGTGTTACTTAATATTGTAATATGAAAAATATAATGTGATTAATGTTAAAATAACTTTAAATAAATATTAATTAGTCGAAAATATTCATAACAAAAATATTTTTTCGTCAAATATGTATCATTATATAATATCCATCTAGTCCCAACTCATTTATCAAGTTCAGTTTTACCCCTAATACGGTTAATTCTTAACGATCTTTTCCCGCTCTTCCTGAGCTCTTGTCATAAAACCCCCCCAAACTCTTTGCCTACAACTTCCCCTTCTACTCTCTCTCCGAAAATCTCAAGAACTTATTCAACAAACAAAGACCAAAAGAAATGTTTAATTCAGTGAATAAATGGGTAATTTTGGTTCTGTTAATCTCGTTTCTTTTCTCTCTCAGAACCCCCAAAAAAAGTACCCAAACAGAGGAGAAGAAGATCGAAACTCATCCAGTCTTTTCAGTCTTTCTGCAAACTCAACAAGGCGCTTCTTTGGGGCCAAATCCTGGCCTAGAGTATGACCATTACAGAGACTCGTGTCCTGATGCTGAGAAGATTGTGAGGTCAATGATGTCCAAGCTTTATTGTGAGCAGAAAGATGTCTCTGCGGCTCTCTTGCGCCTCTTTTTTCACGACTGTTTCATCAGGGTATATCGATGCTTTTTGCTGCTTCTTTTCTTCATTCTTGCTTCATTTTGACCTTATCTCAAATGTGTTTTTTTCATTTCCTGTACTTCTCTTGATCTTGTGTGTTTTGTTGCAATGTGATTCTGTTAGTAAATTTGCTTCTACTTAGCATTAATTTAATTGCTTTAGGTTTTCAATCTCTTAAGTTCTTGATATTCTGTGGATTTTCTTGGATTATTGGTGCCTTTTTGTTTATCTGTCCTCCTAATGACTGTTTGATTCAATCTTGGTATGATGTTTGTTTTGGCTTAGATTGTAAGTTTGTGAATTTAGTACTTGATGTGGTTTATTGCACTTCTTTCTTTCATTTTGTGGTTGTTGTGATTGTAATATAAGTTCTGATCCCCATATGGTAATTATAAGTTTTTTGTTATGCCTTGGTTTGTGATCAGTTGATTCTACACTTTGTAGCTTGCTATCGAGCTTTTAGATAAGGAAATTGTTCTTAATTTTGAGGGGTTTTCTTGAACCAGGGCTGTGATGCTTCATTGTTCTTGGATGACAGCAATGGCAATACGAACCATTCCATTGAGAGGCGGGCGGCTCCCCATAGCACCCTGAAAGGTTTTGATAAAATTGATCTGATTAAGGCAGAGCTTGAAAGGGCTTGTCCAGGGGTGGTTTCTTGTGCTGACACGCTAGCACTTGCCACAAGAGATGGCATTATTCTGGTATAATTCAATGCTCAGCTCTTACTTTGTTGATTTGATAAGTTTTCAGGCCACAGGATTTTGGCTATAGTTAAGTTTAGGTTTGCATAATTTGCCTTTCTGCATGGTTTTGTTGTAGAGAAGAAATTAGATTAATCTACTGCTTGGTCTTCTTGCTAGAACTGACTGAACCAAGCTTATCATGGCTAGATTGTGTTTTGAAATTTCGATTTGTTTCTTCACAATCATAAATATATAACTGATCAAATGTGGTAATATTTATTCTTATATTTCAGCTCCCTGATGTGTTTGTTTGTATCTAAAAATCACAGCAAGGTGGTCCATACTATCCAGTGTTTACAGGCAGGAGAGACAGTAGTGAATCATACTTTCAGGAAGCTATGGATGAGATCCCAAAACCAGATGGCAATCTTTCCCGGACACTTCACCTGTTCTCTCTCAGAGGCTTCAATGAAAGAGAAACAGTCAGTCTTTTAGGTACACACTCTTTTAAGTTTTTCCATTTATCTCGTCTGTCATAAACGTCATTGCTTGAAGTAAATTTTTTACTTTGCTATTGCTATCTGTAGGGGCCCACAACATTGGAAAAATTAGCTGTCAGTTCATTCAAGACCGCCTCTACAACTTTACGGGGACAGGTCAACCAGATCGAACTATTGCTGCCGATTTTCTGAATGAACTGAGACTGAATTGCCAGGCCAACCACGGCAGCAGCAGCCTTAATGATTCTGCAATTTCATCCGGCTCAGATTTTGACACACACTATTTTCGGAGCTTGCTGAGAGGGAGAGGACTACTCTTTGCTGATCAGCAATTGATGGCTGATGAGAAAACTGCAACCCATGTAAAGTATTACGCATCAGGCGATGGAACAATCTTCAGAATTGACTTTGCCAGGGCCATGGTTAAGATGTCAAACCTTGGAGTCCTGTCAGGATCTCAAGGTCAGGTCAGGATTAAGTGTTCCTTGCCTGCTGAATATTCCTGGTAGTTTCAGAACCTCACCACCATAAACTCTTAGAGATCTCTTTTCATTATTTCATCAGCTGAATATTTTATATGTTAGTTCTGCTTTATGTTGAACCTGACAGGCTCATTTGCACACAAAAATAAGCAGGATTTGGGATTGAGCTCTGTTTGTTGGTTATAATGTTGATTCTGGAAGTTAGAACTGTAATGAAATTTTCCAGGCAGAAATTCCCTCCATACTCAATTAATAAATTTTCCCAGAAAAAAATTAACAATGTGAAACAAACATTTATAAATAATCGAAGGAGTAAAACAAATCTTTATAAATAATAAAAGAGTTAAACAAATCTTTATAACTAATTAAGGAATTAAAACATAGTTATACAATATTGTGGTGGTATCGATAACATCACTGGTACTATAATATGATCCACAGAATTTTGAGGCGAAAGAGGGCGATGGTAGAAATATTGCCCTCCATTTTTCCGGGAGAATAAGAAAACTAAACCTCTTTAAGATTCGGGAAAGGCATCAAACGAACTCAAGGGTTTCAGAAAGTAAAAAATACACACACGACAGCTGGATTATTGCTCATTTGGCAGGCTGCTGTGGGGTGGATTTGGAAGAGGAGCTAGACTGTGGGCTCTTTTTGCGGGTTGAGGACACCCCACGACAGCTGGATAGACAATGTTTTTGTGAGGGGAAGCATCTTACGGAACGGAAATGTGATAATGCTTTCTAAAAGATGAGCAAAAAAAAGGAGTTAAACTTACATTCATGAAGAGGCAAGATTGTTGCGAAGACAATGAAAACAAGAGCCAAATGGGCTGCCTTCAAGCACTTCTTCATGTTAGTTTTTGCCATAGATATCTATCTATCTATCCAGAGATGGAATTGACAATTACAGATAAGAAATTAAAGTTTTTAGGTTTTTATTTACAACAAAAATTATTAGGGAAAGACAACTTTCTTAATTGCTTAATCAATTACATTGTCATAAACTATCCTAAATTTTCTATAAATTTCAACCTTTAATTCTAAATTTAGTATATTTTTAATCCTTGTCAAGGCATGTCAACAAAATTAGCTCACAACTATATCAATATAAGTTAGGGTAGATAAAATAATCAGTCAAACATAAAAATCTTCCTAAGGTTTTTAGCGTAAGAAAATTTCCTTAAAAGGAGGTGAATCAAATATTGTTTAATTAGTCATCAACAACTAACCTTGAAAGCCTCTGATATGTGATTCGAGAGTGTTGAGTAATATTAAATTTTAAACTATAATCATCATAATTAAATAAATATATAAACACCGTACGATCATAATTTCATAAAGGAAATTGTTATTATTATTAGTCCTCAAATTTTGTCGATTTCAATACATTGTGTAAATGCATACATACATTAACAACAGGATTGAATGTATTATAAACCAGTAACATTATGAATACTATAGTATGATCCAAGAGAAAGAGGGTTGGTTATCCAAGAACTTTAGGTTATATAGACCTTCCATTTTCATGTGAGAATTACAATAACCATGTCGTGCTTCAAGAAAAAGCATCAAACAAGCTCAAGGGTTTTGGAAAGTAACAAATATATATCCATGACAGCCCGATTAATAGTGCTCTGGTGGATTGCTGCGGGGTGCAAATGGAAGAGGGGCTAGACTTGGGGCTCCTTTGGGGGCTGAGGTTGCCCCACGGCAACTAGATAAACAATTCTTTTGTGAGGGAAAGCATCCTACAGAACGGGCATTTGCTGTGCAACACCACATTTCTAAACCTTGATACGTTGTTTGCTCACAAGTTCCTTGAACATAACCTGATTAATCAAAAACCAGATGAAAAAAAATAAAATTGGTAGGATTTATTTGTAACCAATATTTAAAACACTTGAAGCAGGAGAAGCATTGTGACTTACATTGATGAAGAGGAAAGATTGCTGCAAAGACAATGAAAACAAGTGCAAAATGAACTGCCTTCAACCTCGTCATGTTAGATTTTGCCGTGGGGATATCTAATCTGGAAGGGGGGATTAATAATTGACAATTAATGTGAAGAAAACTAAGTTTCTAGGTCTTAATTTATAGGAAAAAATTATTAGGAAAATACAAGTTTGTTAATCTGTTAATTAGTTATATGGTCATAACTACCTATCCAAAATTTTCTATTTAATTTTATTTTAACCTTTGATTTCAAAAATAGTATATTATTGTTCCTTGACAAAATATAATGAATTTTACATAAATTTGGAGCTCATCATTGGCTTGACTTGTTCAATCCAAACAAAGTAATAAAACATATAATTTGCAACCTCTTTTTATCTGTTTAATTTAAGTAATGCTTTGATAATGAGATTTTTACCTGGAATTGTATCAATATGGGGCCGTTTAGATTATATAATGTTTTATTAATTATAGGGTGTGTTTGGTTTAGGGAGGAAAGATAGATTACGAGGGAATCTTTAGAGAAATATGTTTGGTTGGTTGGAATAAATTGGTGACTATGTTATAATAATATGTTTGGTTGGAAGGATAAATCAGTGGTATGTTATGTAGATTATTAAATTGCCCTCCTTTTTAAATAATAATATAATATTATTTTTATTATTATTTTTTAAATTATTTCTTTTAACCCCCTATATTTGAATTTTTGCTCAAACACCCCAGCCATATAAAACTTTAATTTGTAACAAAATCACCCTCACTCATCCTAAACCACTACTAGCAGCTAGCCACCACCGCCGACAACCATTGTAATGGCATACTACGGGTCAGATCTGGCTTGTTATGCGCCGATAAGGCCTAATCTGGCCATGAATCTTTGATCCATGGCAAAAAATGACTAGATCTGATCGTGAATATGGTCGTTTCATGGCCAAAGATGTGACCGTGAAACAGCGACCATTTCATGGCCAAAGATTTGCCTTTTTTACTACTAGATCTATGGCGTTTCACGACCATATCTTTGGCTGTGAAACAACCAGATATAGTCGTTTCTGGCCATGGATCACAAATCCATGGCTGGAAACGTCCTTATCGGCACATGACCGGCAAGATTCCATCGGTCTTGAGCCGATATGATGACTTTCTCCGACGGCCAGCAGTGGTGGCTAGCGGCTAGCGGCTAGCGGTGGTCTTGGGTGGCTAGGACTATTTTGTTAACTTTAAAATTTTTTTGTGACTGGGGTGTTTTATCTAAATTCTCAAATGTAGGGGTTTGGGTAATTGTTATTTAGTAGACATATGATGGCAAATGAGTCCGAAATGATAAAAGATTAAGGGCAAAATAGAGTCAAAATTAAGATTACCTCGATAATCTTATATTAACACCACTTGGGAAGGTAATTTGATTGCTCTTAATATTACCAACAATAACATTATTTGCAATAAAAGATTTACGTAATATTTTATTACTTGACAATCAAACAAGAGAATCTTGAAAATTAAACAAAGATTATAGGATTAATCTTATATCATCTTGAACCAAACGCAACCATAAAAGGAGATTATATTAACGAAAAGAAAGATCATCTTAAAGATTACTAGGAATGTTTAGAAAATATGTTTGGTTGGTTCGAATAAATTGGTGAATAATATGTTTGGTTGGGGGATAAATGAGTGAATATGTTATATAGATTACTAAATTGCCCTCATTTTTAAATATTGATATAATAATATTTTTTAAATAATTTTTTTAACCCCTACTTTTCAGATTTAGCAAAAACACCATAACAACCAAAAACGTTTTAAACTTAACAAAAATACCTCTACCCACCCCAAGCCACTGCTGGCAACTAGCCACCACCACCACCGGTGGCCGAGGGTAGTGCCATAAATTTGGTCGTGACGTCGGCGGTGCCACAGATCTGGTTGTGAAATGGTCAAGTCTTTAGTCGTGAAACGCTGGCCATTTCACGGCCAAAGATTTGGCCATTTCACGATTACATCTTTGGTTGTGAAATGATCAGATCTCGTCATTTCCGACAATGGATATGTGATCTATAGCCAAAAAAAGGCCTCATTAGTGCATGGTCAACATATACGGCTTGTCTTACACCATTATGATGACTTTCAACAGCCTTTAGCGACGGTAAACGACGACTGGCGGTGGTGGCCAGTTCTGGGTACAATAACATCTCTGTAAATAATGATAATAACAAGGGCAATGTTATGTAGAAAATTAAAAAAGTGAGGACAAAAGGGTCTGGATGAGTGAATTGGGTGTTTTGTAAATCTTAACAAATATAAGGGTAATTTGGATAAAATACTCAACTGTTTAGGGGCAATATGGGACCAAAAATATGATTACCAGAAGTTTCGTGAAATAAGTAGTGCAATTGATTTTTGTAGGAATGGGATAATTTGTTTATATGTTATAGCACTATACCCGTAGCTTCCTTTAGGGTTTGAATTAAGAGGTAGATGGCCGGGTCATGGGTGGATGGATAGGGTTTTTGTAATTCACATCTTACATGAATAAAAGAAGAGAAAACAAATGGAGAGATTAAACATATCAAGAATAACTCATCTGCATATTTCTTATATTTTTTTTTTTCTTTTTGGTTCTATTCTTAATCTACTTTTTTGCTTTAATAGATATTTCCAGACGAGGTTCTTGATCTAGAGAGATCTGTGCACACTCTTGACTTAACACGCAACAAATTAGGTGATGCTTGCTATTATTCTTATTATTGTTTTCAATCAAGTGAGAAATCAATATTGTGAATCTTTTGCTGCATGTAAATGTAACGAAGCTTTAGAGCATGTACAGTGAAGTTGTCCCTTCTTCCCTTTTCTCTGCAGTTAACATTCCTATGGATATCAGCAAATTAATCAACATGCAGCACTTGGTAAGACCTGCATTCCATAGTAGTTTACATTCATTATAGCTATATTTGGAGGCATGTTTCAACATAACTCGTACGAAAGCTCTTTATTGATAATTCAGAATTTTCAAACCTTCGATTATATATTTTTCTTGTATAGACAATAAAACTACTTTTTCACCAAGTTAAGAATTATAGCATATACATTGCTTATATTGACTTCGAAGTTAATGTTTTTCTTTGTTTGTGAAAGTATATCTTATTCTCTTACTGTCTATGTATGAAGTTAATGTTTTTCTTTGTGCAGCTAATGGTCAAGTACTGCTCCCCACCTCCTGCAGCAACTTTTCTTTCCTTACTCTAAAGGTCGTCTAGCAGTAGGCTAGAGAACTATTCTATCAACGATATAACTATTATAATTATGGAAGCCCGTTAACGTTAAGTACTTCCATTAATCTATAGACAGTGTTTATATTTTGCTATGTATGTCTTGAGTTGAGTTAGATTTTGATAAGACCCCAGGATTAACAATCAACCAAGCAACCAATAAATTAGACAATGCACAAATTCTCAAGTGTTTTTCACAAGGCAGAATTTGATTGTTTTAAATGGATTGAAATTAAGAACTGAAAAAGGCAGATTACGGAGCAATATTCCAAGAAATGAAATGAAAGAAAATATAGCAGAAAATCCCAGCAGTTTGAGGAGCTGGGGACCTCCCTGATTCACACTTAATAAATCTTATCTTTTCAACCAAGGGCTCTCCCCTTTATACATGAATCAGCTAACAAATTTATTCCCTTCTAACTAATTGGTTCGCACATCACATGCCTCCAGCTTCCATCCACTCACTCATATTTCTTCAATTCAGTTAGCCTTCCTTCATTCCAGCATGTTTCTTCAATTCTGTTAGCTTCACTCCACTAACGCATGCTTCTCTAATTCCAACCAAATCTGTTAGTGGCTTTTTATCCTTGTGCCCTCTGTGTTGGTAAACCTTCTTGATGGGTGGTCTATCAATACCTTCCCGGCCCCCTCCGGAGAGCCACCTTGTCCTCAAGGTGGAAGTGAGCAAATTGAAGAGTGATGGTGTCAACTAGCTCCCAGGTTGCTTCAAATGGGGCTAAGTCCTTCCACTTAATAAGGACCTCCTGAGAGCCATTCACTAGTGTGCGGCCTGCCAAGACAGATTTCAGCTAAACCTGCAGCTCCATGTCCTCGGTGAGGCAGGGTGGTAGAGTTGGAGAGGAACTGAGCTGTGCAAACTACTCTTGAGCTGAGATACGTGAAAAACGGGATGAATTTTAGCTGTTGAAGGCAACTCCAGCTTGTATGCAACCTGTCCAATTTTTTCCAAAATGGGAAATGGTCCATAAGAATGAGGACTCAACTTTTCATTGAGTTTAGAAGCCAGGGACCTGAAGCGATATGGCTGAAGCTTCAAAAACACTTGGTCGCCCGGCTGAAAATTAAATCCCGGCGATGGGCATCCGCCTGTGATTTCATATGGTTCTAGGCATTACTCAGGTTATGTTTCAGCGTGTCCAAGATGGAGTTACGATCAGCCATCTGCTGATTTACTTCTTCAACCATTGATGGGTGGTCGATGAAGTGGAGAAGAGTGGGCAGGTTGCGGCCGTAGAGTGCTTTGAAGGGTGTCATCTTGGCTACACTATGAAAAGTGGAATTATACCAAAATTCGGCCCATGCTACCCACCGTGGCCATTGTTTAGGCTGGTTGCTACAAAAACAATAGAGATACACTTCTAAACAATGGTTGACTACCTCCGTTTTGCCGTCAGTTTGAGGATGATACACAGAACTGAATTTCAGCTTGGTACTTGCGGCCTTAAACAATTCTTGCAAAAACTGACTGACAAACACTCGGTCTCTGTAGGATACAATTGATTTTGGAAACCCATGCAGTTTGACAACCTCCAAAACAAACAGATCAGCCACTTCCTTGGCCGTATATGGGTGACATAAGGGGAGGAAGTGATCATACTTAGTTAATCGGTCCACAACTACCAATATCGTGTTGTATCCTTTGGCTTTGGGTAGCCCTCCGATAAAGTCCATACTAATGTCTTCAAATACCTGGGTGGGAATGGGTAAAAGTTGTAGAAGTCCAGCAGCCATAAGAGCGGATTGTTTATTCAATTGACATGTGGAACACTGTTGAACAAAAGTCTGAACATCTCTTTTAATACCCCCCTAAAAAACGAGATTCGTCACTTGCTTGTAAGTTCTAAAAAATCCAGAATGGCCGCCGGCAGGACTGTTGTGGAATTCCTCCAACAATCGCGGAATAAATTTAAAAGATTTGGGAATCACTAACCTGTTTTTGTAGAACAGACAGCCTTGGCGTAGACCGTAGTTTGGGTGACTTTGGGGATCAAAAATCTTGGATGACAGTTCAAAGCTTTGCATCTTGTTTTGCTTCAGTTGAAAGATCTTTGAATTCTGAGAAGGTAACGACTGAGATAGCTGTGAGCTCCATGTCTTCTCTATGGGAAAGGGCATCAGGCACGTGGTTTGAACTACCTGGTTGATACACGATCTCAAACGAGTAACCGAGAAGCTTAGAAATCCATTTCTACTGTTCAGGTGTTTTCACCCTCTGATCTGTCAAGAATTGCAAACTGCGCTGGTCTGTTTTGATAGTGAACTTTTGTCTACTAAGATAGTGACTCCATTTGTGAACTGCGAACACTATGGCCATTAATTCCCTTTCATATACCGATTTTTGCCTTGACTGATGGGAAAATGCTTTGCCGATGAAGGCTATGGGACGTTGGTTCTGAAGTAAGACAACTTCTAACCCTTGGCCGAATGCGTCGATGTGGACTTCAAAAAGGAGACTGAAATCAGGTACAGCCAGCACAGAACGGATGACATGACCATTTTTAGGTTATCAAAGGCTTGTTGAGCCTGTTCATTCCACCCGAAAGCATCTTTTTGAAGTAGTTTAGTCAATGGTTGAGCTATCGACCCATAATCTTTCACGAATCTAAGGTAATACCCTATTAATCCCAAGAATCCTTGCAACCCTTTGATAGTCTGTGGAATAGGCCAAGACAACATTGATTCAACTTTGGTTGGGTCTGCCTCCACCCCATCGCAGAAATCAAATGTCCCAAGTATTCCAACTTCAACTGCCCGAATATACATTTTTTTTTTTTTTTTTTGTTGACAACCAGCTTGTTCTCGGTCAAGATTTGGAAGATATATGGCAAGTGAGTGAGGTGAGCTTCTAGGTCGGGGCTGTAGACTAGGATGTTGTTAAAAAATACCAGTACAAACTTCCTTAAAACTGGTATGAAAATGGTGTTCATCAGTGCTTGGAAAGTGGAAGGGGCGTTAGTCAACCCAAACAGCATGACCAGGAATTTGTAGTTCCCCTCGTGAGTTCGAAATGCTATTTTCGGCACATCCTCGAGCCTTACTCTGATCTGATGATATCCAGATTTCAAATCCAGCTTAGAAAATACTGTCGCTCCAGCCAACTCATCAATTGAAGGTATGAGAAATTTGTCGGGTATGGTTATGTTGTTAAGGGCGTGGTAGTCAACACAAAAACGCCAACTTCCATCTTTCTTTTTAACCAACAGCACTGGGCTTGCAAAAGGACTAATACTCGGTTGGATGATTCCGGACACCAACATTTCACCCACCAACCTTTCTATCTCATTCTTTTGGGTGTAGGAATATTTGTAGGGGTGTAGATTAGAGGGTTTGGAGGAATGTTGGAGGGTTATGGCATGGTCAGTTGGTCTCCTCGGTGGTAGACAAGGGTGTTGTTCGAACAGATGGTGGAATTCTTTAAGTAAGGCAGCAACTCCCGGCTCCATGGGTTCATTCTACTTTTCACCTTTCACCTCGATAGAACAAAACTCTACTACATAACCTGCACCTCATTTTGTAGTGTCTTGACCATGGCTTTTAGAGAAACTACAGTCTTAACCAACGAAGGATCACCTTGCAACACAATTCTCTTCCCGTTACTATCGAACGCCATGGTTAAATTTTTCCGATTAGAGCACACATCCCCCAACATGCTCAACCAAGATACCCCCAACACCACATCAGCTCCACCTAAATCAAAGGGGAAAAAATCCTGTGTCAACTCAACCTCCTGAATTCTCATACTCATATTTCTGCAAATTCATTCTCCTCTGATGGTAAAACCATTCCCTACCATTACTCCGAATTGTTTCCCCTTCTCCATGCTCAAGCCTAGCTTTCGTACCAACTCCTTTGGGATGAAATTGTGGGATGCCCCACTATCTACCAACACAATCACTGTCTCATCCCCAATCATTCCCTGGATCTTCAAGGTTTTGTCCATCGTCATACCCACAATCGAGTTCATAGACAAAGCCAATGGATCACCTATTGGGTTGGCGTCATCGTCGTTGTCAGAGCTGGGATTTTCCTTTTTCGGCGAGTCTTCATCTGTGACTAAAAGGACCTGCAACGATCTCGCCTTACAACGATGCGTGGGACTGTACTTTTTGTCACATTTGAAGCATAGTCCACGCTCCCTCTTGCTTTGAATCTCGGCGTCAGTCATTCGTTGGAAGCCTTCATCACGAAATCCCTACATCGATGTGTCAGATAGCTTCTATCGTTCATTCCCTTTGCTTGGATTTAGATCTGGAGTGCGTGAAAATGTGTTGGAAGACCACACATTTGTGCGCCAGGTTTCTGGGTTGGGTGTGACCTGTTGGTATGGCTCCATTTTAGTTAGTTGGGTCTTAAATGGTTTGGGCCTATTTTTCTCCAATACCCAGTTTTTTTCCTCTACTCTACGGGCCTGCTCAATAAGTGAAAAGAGTGTAGTTGGTTGGGCCAAACGCAGTTCAGCCTGAATTTCTTCTTTGAGTTCATTTAAAAAAATAACCATTAGCAATTCTTCTCTTACCTCACGAAAGGGAGCTGAATGTTCTTCAAAATTTTCTCTAAATTCTGTTACTGTTCCAGTTTGTTTTAAGGATAATAGTGCCTCATATGCTGAGCCTTTGAAGGATGGACGAAATCTCGCAACCACCGACAGTTTTAAAAGCTTCCCATGAACTGATTGGTGCCCTTGATTCAACCCACTGATACCAATTTAGTGCCCGTCCCTCCATACAAACCGCAACTGCCTCTACCTTTTCACCCTTTGTGTAACAATTGATGGAGAAATAGCGATCCGCTCTGAAAGTCCATCCATGGGGATCTTCTCCATTAAACATTGGTAACTCTAATTTTTTTTCCCTTCCTTTCCTCCCTAAGGCTCTCGGTTTCTTTACTCCTACCCATTCCACCATTGTCATTACTGTTGGAGTTTTCCCCCATATTTGACTTGCCCCGTTCTCTACTAGTTTGGGCTTCCCTCTCCTCTTCCAACCTCATCCATTCCCTCAGTTCAAGGAGATACCCTTTGATGCTACCTAACTCTTCCTTCATTCCTCCTAGCTCTTTCTCCATGTTACCCATTTATTTTTCTAATCCCTCAACCTTCTGCTCCATTCTTGATTTAGGCATTACCCACACAAGGCTCTGATACTAGTTGATAAGACCCCAAGATTAACAATCAACCAAGCAACCAATAAATCAGACAATGCACAAATTCTCAAGTGTTTTTCACAAGGCAGAATTTGATTGATTTAAATGGATTGAAATTAAGAACTGAAAAAGGCAAATTACAGAGCAATATTCCAGGAAATGAAATGAAAGAAAATACAGCAGAAAATCCCAGTAGTTCGAGGAGCTGGGGACCCCCTTGAGTCAAACTTAACAAATCCTATCTTTTCAACCAAGGGCTCTCCCTTTTATACATGAATCAGCTAACAACTTTATTCCCTTCTAACTAACTGGTTCACACGTCACATGCCTCCAGCTTCCCTCCACTCACGCATATTTCTTCAATTCAGTTAGCCTTCCTTCATTCCAGCCTATTTCTTCAATTCTGTTAGATTCACTCCACTAATGCATGCTTCTCTAATTCCAACCAAATATGTTAGTGGCTTTTTACCCTTGTGCCCTCTGTGCTGGTAAACCTTCTTGATGGGTGGTCTATCAGATTTATACATACAGTTCAGTTTTAGAGAAATGCCACATTGATATATAGAAAATATCTTATGAGCTGAAAAGTATTTTGGGTGCTTGACTCTCTGTGTTTTGTCTTTGATCTTTCTCATTATAAACATTGAATACTGCAATATTTATTCCTTAGATTGAATTGTACGGTCAACTTGAAACTAAAACAATCAATAATGATCCAAGAGTGCATAGTCATTTGTCAACAATATTGTGCTAAAGAAGTCACAGTTGAAAAGAACTTCCATTTGAAATTTGACTAAACAACACAAAGAAGATCATTACAGATTCAGAGGTTCACACAAAGACAAAAGGTTTACTAAAACATGGGATGATGAAAGAATTAACTGTATTTCATTCACATAAAAATCCAATTGTTAGATGAATCTTTGATTCACCATACATCAAATATGGATAAAAGAATCAATTAACAAATAAAATGAATCAGGCTAAACTAATCTGTATATCCAAAACTCAAGCATCAATAGAAAGAAAAGGATGTTGCAGCAACTCTTTGGAAGTCTGAACACATTATACACCTCAAAATTAGATTATGAAATGAAATTCAAGTTACAAATTTTACCTTGAATGTATTAACAAAAGACTAGTGATATTACAATTATCAATATGGATTAGTGCAAAGTACACAAACTGCACAAACTGCCCCAACACATTGCCCAGACTACAAACACACTGCCTAGACTACAAAAACAATGCCCAGACTACAAACACATAAGTCTCTTTCCCAAATTACAACTTCAAAGTCCTTTGCTCCCATTCCTCTTCTGTACTTCTTGTAACTTGTATTTTTGGGTTATTATTATCCTAATTTATTGAAATCATAGTAGAGCCAGAATTAGAATATAATAATACTTAAAAACAAGTAGAAATAATACCATAAACAAAATACAATCATATTACTAAATAAAAAGAGATTACCTCAACAACTTTGAATTGAGAAGAAGAGTTCTCTGATTTCTTTTGCCTACACTCTTCCATCATTCGTACTATACTGCAAACAGATTACCCTAAATAAAATACAAAAGAATAATTTTCCATAATTAGTAACACATATGTGACCCAAATATAGTGATACCATCGTTATGAATTAAAGGATTCATTAAAATTAAACCACCTTGAGGAGAATTCAAAACCAGTACTCATTAATTTGTGGCATTGAGGCTATACTTAAAGCTTACCAGCTTAAATGTTATCAACTTAAACTCATACTTAAAGCTTACCTTCTTAAATGTTGTCGACTTAAACTCATACTTAAAGCTTAGTAGCTTAAATGTTATCAACTTGAACGATTATGCATTTACAGGGAAGTTATGTGAGATGAGCAGACCATGCCATAAAAATTACTTTACATCAATAGTAAGAGAAGTAAAGAGAACCAAGGTAGAACACCAACTTTTCCATTTCTCAAAACCAACCGCCAAAATAAAGGGGACATTTATTTTCAATAAAAGAAAGGTTTATCAACAAAGATCGGTCTAAAGCTGCAGCCAAGAAATAATTGTTTGCCTCAACACAAAATCTAACGTCACAGTTCAAAACAATAACTTGCCTCAAATGGTTACATCCATACCTTACAGGCTGTGATGTTTGCTCTTTTGAACTCTTCTGAACTGCATTGTAAAGACTTCCACTAAATATGCTCAAATATTATCCATATGTTTAGATTTTGATGGTTGCTCTTTTTCATCAGGTGTGGTAAAGATTTTGACATCAATGCTCAGTGAGTTGCAGCTTTGAGCCTTTCGCTCAAAGAAGCGTTTGTTGAGTCTTTGAAGCAATAAGAATGAAAATTTGTGATAATTACTGTAATAAACATGGTAATGATAGTATAAACATTCTAGTTTTTCTTTTTTAAGTTTATTTTTTATTTATTGGATGATCTGTGATTTAGGAGGTGTTGTATCTGATTATTGAAGGAGAGACAGGGAATGCGAGAAAATTGTGGAAAGGAACTTGAATGAATGTATACATGTTTGTTGATTTCTCATGTTTTGATTAATTGCTTGGGAATAGCACTCTCCCATTGCAGGTTTCTTCTGCAATTTTTCGACCAAAAAGTGCATTTTTCTGCTGCTACTTCTCCAACATGCCCCAGCATCACTCCTAGCAAACACAACACTGTAGCAACAAAAATCTGAAGAAAATGCCCTAGAATCACAACAGAAGTAGGGCAGCAAACTTACAGCATCACTTTCGGCAAACTCAACAAGCACCAGCATCACTCCAGCCAACTTCTGGCAAAAAAACAGCACTCTCCTAGACACTGTAGAAACATGAAATCTGCATAACCTGCAAAAAAAGACAGCACTCTCCCAGAAACTGCGAAAGCTGCAACACGAAATCCTACATGCTTCTGTATCCAGCAATCAAGTCAAATATATATCCAGACAGATCAAACAAAATTCTATAGTTCTTTATCCTTAAACATAGAGACAAAGAATAATGAAAGTCATAAATGTAGGAAGAAAAAATTAAAGTGAGAAATTGTCACACTCTAGTTATAGTAGGTTAAAAATAGGAGAGTCTTTAAGCCAATACCTCTTTTAATTGGAATAGCTAAATTTGTATGAATTGGACCAATATAAACACAAGCAGTTCCAAAGTAGAATTAATGATAAACTATGTAACTACCAAATTCTAGAAATTTTATACATGATGATGAAGTAAAAAGAAAAGCACAAAAAATCAAATATCAAGATCATTATATTAAAAGGTGTCTTTGTATCATCACGTCAAATTTTCCCTTAATAGTTTATTGTTCATAACATTTAACAAAAAATACTAAGAATTGGAAGGCAGAAACATGTTACTGACCAATGGGGTTGAACTTACTGCATTTGTACGATCACTAGTAGAATACAGAATGTTCCTGCACAACACTTCAATAAATCATTGAACCACAAAAGGACCATCATTACCACTATTTGTTATTATGAAATCTTGATTTACACTCTAAAATGTTCTCCACTAAAAACATTTTTAACGCACAAAATACAAACATATTCAGCTCACTTGTCTGATGTCCAAAGAAAATTTGAGAAGGCACCATAAATAATTTTCTTTATAAAATATTTAGATACTGTATAATGTTGAGTACCAACCAATAAATAAAGAAGGAAGCAACTTGAATGCATACAATTCTTATACAGCAGAAAGTTGACTCAAATACTAAAAACATTAATCTCAACAAGGCAGTTCTTTTTCTTCTCTCTAGTTTTCCCAATAACCAAACAGATAGTAATTTTGTATATGGTTCAGTTCAGTGATGGTCTTATGACTCTTATCTATGAATACACATAAATTTACGATAACTAACTCAGCTTCACAACATCTATTAGGACATACAACTCAATGTGCTACTCCCTTCTCCTCAAATAAATTTCCTTGAAAACTATCATAATCTTCTCCAAATTTCATGTATTTATAAAAAGAGCAACACTACTCTTACAAAGACAAAAACAAAGAGGCCATACAAAGACAATTTCCACCCTTCATCTTCATGATTTCTCTCTCTCTCTCCCTCTTTTTCCGTTTTTTCTTTGTTTTTTCCTTCCTGGTGATGTCACTTTGTAGCTCTCTTTATATTGTCTTTGTAAGGATAGCATTTTTCTTATAAAAAACCTTCCCCTTCCAATTGACTAAATATGTCGTAATTAAACCAAGCCTCCACGTGTTTCTTTCGTAATCAAAATACAACCAAAACAAAGCTATAGAACGATCAAGAAAACAAACACAAATCGCACGCATTAACAAGGTGATTTTCAATTTTTCATCAAACAAAACAAAGAAGAAGAAGAATTTGATTACTGTTTTCTCGCGTGGAGAAGCCGTTGTTGAGAGAAATTGCTAGAAATCATAGGGAAATAGCCACTGATGAAACGAGTCGTAAGAAATTAGAGGGGAGAAATCGGAATTGGTGAGTGGAGATCGAGGAAGAGTTTAAGAAGAGAAGAGAGAGTTGGTGAAAGCCATGGACGGAAACTTGAGAGAATTGGAAGGAAACGTTTCTGGTTTTGTTTGTGTTTTGACTTTTCGGTTTCAGGTGACTTGATGAGAACCGAAGTTTTTGGTAGACGATAGCCGACGGTGGAGGTGGTAGACAATAGACGGCGGCCGTTCAGATTTGATTTTGGGAGAGAGATTTGATTTAGGGGAAGGAGAGCAGTTTCAATTTTAGGCTTTCAGTTTTGGGAGAGAGTTTGAATTTTAAGGAAAATTAATTTCAGGAAAGAGATTAGATTTAGGGGGAATGAAATTTGAATTTTAGGATTTGAAAACTTATTGGGTGGGTTTTGCTTATTGTTGTTATCCATATTTCCAATCATATTCTTTAAATATTTTTTGGCACCTCCCAAAATATTAATATATTTTTTTAATTATTTTTAGACCCCATAAATTTATTAATCTCATTAAATACCCTCAAGAAAAAAAGTTTAAAAACTAACAAAAACACCCCCATCCACAATACTTGCCAGATTTTGGCTACCACCAGATCCGTGGCGGATATGGTCGAAAAAGGCCAGATCTGGCCATTACCAACCATTTTCGATGGTTGTGTGACTGTTGTGATAGATTTCGGCAACCAGCCATGCGATCACACGACCGAAAATGGTGTAATGGCCGATCGGCCTTTTCTGACCATATCCACCACGGATCTGGCCGTCAACGACAGCTAAATCTTAGCCATCATTGACAGACAACGACGGCCATATCTTTGGCCTTTTCCGACTGTCGAAGGCCACATCTGGCCTTAGATCTGGCCTTTTCCGGCCAGATCGTGGTGGATATGGCCGGAAAAGGCCATATCGATCGAATACCGGCCAGATTCGACCGGATTTTGTGGTTATCCAATTTTCTGATGGTCGGAATCTGGCACTTTGGGTGTTAGGGGTGTTTTTGTCATTTTACAATATTTTAATATATTGGGGTGTTTATTAAATTAGCAAACCTTGGGGCCTTTTTATAAATTTTTAAATTTTATCTCGTAATACTCCCCTATTCAACTATCCAATACTATCCCCAAAATCCTACCCAAAATAATAAACCAAACACACCCTTTATTTTTTTCTTTTTGGGAAGTGACGTGGCAAATCGATGACATGGTAGATGAGGTGGCACTGCCAATTCGACTGCCATGTCATGATATAGGAGGATGGTGCAAAAAAGTGATATAAAGATAATTTTAGGGAAAATTAATTTTGGGAAAGAGATTAGATTTAGGGGGAATGAAATTTGAATTATAGGATTTGAAAACTTTATTTACTTTCTTTTTGGGAAGTGACGTGGTAAATCGATAATATGACAGATGAGGTAGCATTGCCACATCGCTACCATATCATGATATAAGAGGGTGGTGTAAGAAAGTGATATAAAGATGGCATTACCTTTAATTTTATTAAAAGTCTAATTTCTTTAACCTCGTTAAAATAGGACCTACTATAGTTTCTCATTAGTTTAGTAATATGATTCATAGTTCAAGAAGAACTAGGGAGGATTTCTAGTTCTATTAAATTTAGGGTTTAACTCTATGTAAATAAGGGTGTTTGACAATTTAAATTTTAAGAGAGAATAAAATAATAAGAGTAATGTTATATATACAAACAAATCTTATAAAGATTTATGTACAAACTGATGTGACATAAAATGAATAAAAAAATGAATATGAGGATTTTGACTTTTTGTATTCATTCTTTCATTCAATTTGTGTCACATCAGTTTGTACACAAATCTTTGTATGATTTTTTTGTATATCTAGTATTATTAAAATAATAAATCTCTGTCTTATGTTAGCTTGAGTCGGGTATCGTGCTATTGGCTCCGTTTGGTTCAAAATTTAGGGGTTTTGGGAAAAGTTTTTTGAAAAAAGTTAAAAAAAAGTTGAATTGGGCGGGTATTACGATGTAGAATTTATAAATTAATAAAATACCCTTTATGTTTATTTTTTTACAAAATACCCCCTACAATAAAATATTAAAAGTTAACAAAAATACCCCTAACCCTCCCATCCTCAAACACCCCCTTCCCCACTGGCGACCACCACCTCGGAGGTGGCCTGAGTCGCCGTATGGGCGCATGACCGATTGGATCTTGCCGGCATGCGCATAGGCCTTTCCTGGCCGATCCACCGTGGAGCGGAAGGCGCATCTACACACGATCGCCAACGGCCGGACGCCGTGATTTGTCTCAACGGCGGCCAACAACGGTGCCGTTGATGGTCAACGGCGACCTTTTGTTGGCCGTCGTGGCCGAGTGTTACAAAGATTCGCCAACGGCCAGATCGTCAGATCGCCGGCCGATCCACCGTGATCCGGCCAGGCTAGATCGGCTCACCACCGCCGTATCAGCTGGTAGAAAAAGGCTGTCGGCCATCTGGCGGAGAGGCAGTGTTCTACCGAGTTTCGGCCATTTTTCGATGGTGGTGGCGAATACGTAAATGTGGATTATTGGGGTGTTTTTGTAATTTTAAAAAATATATTTAGGGGTATTTAATTAAATTATCAAATTTAAGGGGTTTAAAAAAAGTTGAATAATATTGGGAGTAGTATTCCCAAAAATCTGAATTTTTTGTAATTTTACTGTTTAACTTTTTTGGGAATACTAAAAGTAGTATTCCCAAATGTGAAACAAACGCAGCCATTGTTATTTTAAAACGTTTTTATATTTCTACACATTTGATCTTTTCACATATGTAAATTGTTGTGTAAGGCACACTCATTGGCAAATGATTCTTCAGGGGAAAGTGGTTATAAGCCGGCTGTTAGGTGCTGGAAATTATTAAAGGTTCTTTGTTAGTAGTTTGTTTTTTGTTTTTTTGTTTTTTTCTTTGAGGGACAAGAAGCTAGAGCCTTGTTTTTTGTATGGCTTTTGCAGGCTCCTTTTGTATAAACAGTAGGGACTAGTGTTTTCTGAGTTTCCTTTGCTCTGGACTCTGTATCCTTTGGCTTTGTTTAGCCTTTTGTATAGCCTTGTCCCTTGGGTATGTCCAAGGTCGTGTGTCTAAAGGGGAGGTTTTATAGGCCGGTAATCTTTACTTTTTTTTAATTCAATTATCAGGTTTACCAAAACAATAAAAGTACATTTACAATTTCTTCATATAACTTTTTCATAAAACCTTAAGGTGACTCGCGATTAATCAGTTTACATTTGAACAGACGAAACCTATTACGAATTGCTACATTAGGGTTGTATGTGTAAGTGTAGTGCTGCTCTTATCAAAAAATAAAGAAAAACGATTAAAGTGCTAATTGATATGTCATATGAAGTCTTTTATTTTCTTTGTTTTCATGAAATTTGAAGTTAATTGGGATAAAAATACTAATAAGAATTTAGAGACAACATATTTCCTAAGCAAAGCAAACTCAAATTTGATCAAAAAGGAAAAATGGCGACTGAAATTTGACAGAAAAAATAAATAGAGACGATGGGATTAAATAGTATTATGAACTTAAAACAAATTAATAAGGAAAGCAGCTGTCTTTCCATTTGACAAAAAAAAAAAAAAAAAGCCGTAAACTTATCAACTTCATATCTATCACCCATTTTGGAGGCTTTGAATGTATGATTGTTATTTGAAATAGGTTCCCCTTTTGAATGCTTTCAATGTATGATTGTTATTTGGAGTTGGTTCCCTTTTTGAATATATGCTTGTTATTTAGAGGACGCTGTTTTGCTCTGGCTGGGGTTCCTAAGCCTCGAAGAGCCAACTTCATATCTATCACCCTTTTTGAATGCTTTGAATATGTGATTGTTATTTTGAGTAGGTTCCTTTTTGGAAAGCTTTGAATATATGCTTTTTGAAGATATGTATAAATATATATATGATTGTTATTTAAATTGAAAACTTAATTAGGCCACTCATGTTGTCAATCTTATATGCTGTAAATACCCAAGGAAGGAGAGCCTATTGTGTTTGAAGCAATTGTTGGTGTAAGTTTTCTTCTCTGTCTTGCAAGTTGCTTAATTATTTCTACCTGAGGTTTCTCTGATCTCTATGGCTCAAATTAAGTTAAAATCTGTTTGTCTTATCCTTGTGTTAATTTTCTTTCAAGAAATTCAATGTATTGAGGAAAGAGATTTAAAGTTAGTGACACAAAATGATTGTCGAAAGCTTCGAGCTTACAATAAAATCCTTGAAAAGGAAACAAGGAAGCTTGCTGAGCCAGAAAGAAGAAACTTATCACATGGTGATGAGAACACCATCCTCGCAGATGCTAATGTATCTCCAAGTGTGGCAATCGATGAATCTGCACTTTTGAACATGACACCGCCAGGACAAGATGTCAATGGCAGACCTACTGTTCCGGGTCACAGCTAGGGCTACTTCTCATAGTATTTGTCATCTATACTACCTATGTTAAAAGCATATACTTTTCATTGTATTTGTCATCTATACTACGTATATATGTTTGTAGAAAGCATATGCTTTTCATAGTATTTGTCATCTATACTACGTATATATGTTTGTAAAAACTATATACTTGTGCTCAATAAGGCAATGCAATTTGTGGTTTCTTATTATCTCTTTATATTCCAAAGTGTATATGTCTTGTATAACTCTCTCCACCCATTTGATTTTCCCCTCTGCACAAAAACTTCTAACCATATATATATATATATATACATACACGATATTAATTTAATTGTCCTTGGACCCCAATAGTTTTCAAGGGATCCTCACTCTTCACTAATAACTTTCAAGTTTATAATAATAGAAAAACAATATCCTTTCAAAGACTCATACAAAGAGGGTTAAAAAATGACATCAGCAAAAAGAAAAAAAACAAAGAAAAAACGAAAAAAGAGAGAGAACGAGAAATCATGAAAATCAAGGGTGGGGATTGTCTTTTTATACCTTATTTGTATGTCTTTGTAAAACTAGTTGCTCGTAATAATAATACCACAAATAAATAATCTATTTGCAAGAAATTAATAAGTAAGAGACTATGATGCAAGATCAGAAGATTTCCACCTTATAAAATTTCTTTAGTTTCAATTCAACCACAAATAATTAATTTAGACCTAAAATGCGGAGTGATAAGTAGCCAAACATTATTAATTAGTTGAAAATTAAACTAATTAATTTCCGTTTACTAGTATTTGATCTACAAATTTTTATGGTACGGGCTGAAAACAATATCCACTACATCATTGATTATAAACATTAACATAATGAATTTTTCTCTTCTTTTTCATCTCTAGTATTATTCGTATCAACCTTCCATGACACTTTATATGTATACATGCAATGAAACTATACCTAGACGATATACAATAGAAAAATATAAATATTGTGGACAGTTGGGGTCAAACCATGGTAGCAGATCTTTGTCGACCAGTATTAGTCACTATAGAACAAACACCTTAAGCACGATTACTTTAGTTTATATATAGCCATTTAAAAAAAATAACCTAACCTGGTGCACTACAGCCTAGCAGATCACAAAGAGAATTAAGTTGTCTTTGAACCCTATATCTGATTAACTAATTAGCTAATTAATTTAATATATGTACGTAAGATTAGTGGAAGGGACTCGACGCAGGCTTCCAAATCTCTGGGAGCAATCTATGGAAGATTCTTAATTCATTTTCAATTCTATTGTGATTGAAGGGAGAAGATAGTGTGGATCCACGTAAAACACTTTTATTTGGAGATAGCTAATTAATTGAATTTGCAAATAGGGTAAAATTTATCAAATTTTTATCAGCTGGGCTACTATCATCACCCATCATATAATCTTCCCTTATGGATGGTTTTTTCTTCAGGGATTAAAGAATTGTCAAGTGGACTCACACTTCGATATATGTACCATGCACATTATTTTAGAAATTAATTGCTTCTAATAAGAAGCTAGCTACTTTTGTAGTCATTGTTTAAAATTTTGTTTCATAAAAAATGGTATTCTGAAATGGGTAATAAAAATAATTGAATCTAATTATGAAGCGAAAATATATTTATATCTCACTCACAAGACTAGGGATATATTGTTCGCCAAATATGGAATTTCCTCTTCAAAAGAGAAATTAAGTCATCAAATGTTATCATTTATAAATAGAAATATTAAAAAAAATTATTATTTTAGTTTAATAAAAAATACCCCGAAGGTTTTTTAAATAACCTATCGTTAGACTACCCTTACAAAATTTCTATTAAATTAAACGGTTGAAGGTTAGAAAAAAGTATTTACACAATATTTATCAACTAAACTAAATAAAAAATAATCTCCATTATTTCTAGGCAAGTGAAGGGAAGGAAAATAAGAGATGCGAGGGTTTGGTGTGATTTGTCTCATAAGTCCACCATTAACACTTGTCTCTCATCTCCATCTTCTTTGTTTTTAAACAAATTGAAACAAGCTCAAACCAGATGCTCGGTTTTTTTTTTTTTTTTTAATAAGAAATAGTAGGGACTAGTTGATTAAAACAATGTTTTATTAATGAAAAAAATTATTTAAAAATGTTTCTTTTTTTCTTTTTATAGTGGTTATATTTCGTCTCCTAAAACCAAAAATATTTTTAAAGTTAAGTAAAACAAACATTGCATATAAATTCTATCAGAAGTTGATTACTACTAGAGTTGATCCATAAGTGATTATAAAACAAGCTACAACCAATCCCAAACTAAACCTAAAACAATGTTTTTCTGTTGTAGAAGATTGATGGTGGGATATGGGCAGTGTTCATACCAACGTCTTGGTTTGAGGTTTTTTTGTTATTTCTGAAACCCTTAGGTTTTCAATAACTTAATTAAACCTTAGGGGACCAGAAAAACCCCTTTATAAATTCTGTAATGCGTATATATGCAGCAAACTTTAACAATTTTAAATTTTAAATTAAATGTTTCTTGTCAACAAATGTCATTTTTTTTTTTTTTGGTTTTCCACCTCAGCTACTTCACCCCTAAGTCTTCCTTTAAAATGAAATATTGTTCTATACATATAATACAAATTAACCTCTAATAAAGTTTCGTTTTCTAGAACCCCTAACAACTATATGCATATAATAATATGAAAGTTATAACTTTGGGAAAAATAATGTAACATCAAAAATATTTTATATACAGAACTTAAAGTGGCATATTATCCATCTATTGATGTCACAAAAGTGCATCCATGAAGAAAATGAATATTAAAACTCTAAAAAGAAGCTAATGAAACTGCAAATTGAGTATATTCTAACAGAGACTAAAGAGATTTCTGTGTTTTCAAATCTCTGTCAGTGCCGGACTAGGAATTCTAGTGAGGTTAGGGAAATTAAAAAATAATATACTTTAATTTTTTTGTCTCATAATCATAACTATTAAAACTATAATATTTATTGATAATGTTTTGTGTTCAATACAATCGTAATTTTCCTAATATGTGTATGGTAAAGCAAATAAAAGAATTCATGCATACTAATGTAAGGAAACCCATAAAAAATCTTAATTTTTTAAAGGTAAATTAAATTAAAGAAATTAAGTAGAATATGATTTATGAGGTAATAAAGAATTTTTCCTCTATCAAAACCTTAATTTATTAAGTTTGAATCAAATGTGTTTTATTTATTTATAATCTAAAATTTCATTTATTTGGAATTTTGATTTAATTATTGGATTGGGTAATTCAAATTGTATATGATGGGCCTTATTTATAACGTGCAACTTTCATTTAATTTGTTTTTAGACTTAATTGTTAGATTAGGTAAGTTTTCATTTAATATGTTTTTGTGTTTAATTATTGTAGGGGTTAATTATAATTATATAAAACTCTATGAGCCTCGGTGTATAAGACATTTTTTTTTTTTAAATCCCAAGAGGGCGGTGGCCCGCCCTGAGTTTGGTTAATTTAACTTCAAAAGTTGTTATCAGAATATTTTAACATCAACTGTTACTATAAATAGTCTACAATAATATTTTAAGGAAAAGTATTATTGCCTACTATTACTTATAAGCCATTTTTGTTGTAGTGTCTAATTGCACACTTAATTTTAATTAAACAATAAGCAACTTGGACAATTTTTTTAATTGAAGTCTACATCATATCCCACTAATGCAACGTCGTATTTCATGTTCACATAAGGCTATGTTTAATAATTGAAGAAAAATTATTTATAATTACCACTTTAGAGATGATCTCTTCCTTCAGCAGCAAGTAATTACGCTTAGGAAGGTAGATAAAGTTACTGTGTGTGTGAATCTGTCCTTTTGGTGCATTTGGGTGGTGGCGGTGCCTCCCAACTTTGCCTATTTTCATTAATTATTCCCAACTTTAATGGATTCTACCTCCTCCTATATATAGCCAGCTTACCTCCCTCGTCGTTTGAGTGAGCTCTTATAATTCTATGGTTTAAGTTATTCGTGACCTTCTCAAAAGATGGAGGAAATTTCCACCGTCAACACTAGGGTCTGTTGAGCAGAAAGAATTGTATGGGTCTGGCGATTAAAGCAAGAAGAATAACACGTTTGTTGTTGTTGTTGATGATGGATGCATCTATGAACAAATGTGTTATTCTTCTTGCTTTAATTAACTAATTAATTGCCAGACCCATGCAATTCTTTCTACTGAACACACCCTGTCTACTGTTGATAATATCCCTAGTGAGGGACGGAATCAGCCTAGTTTTGGGCCCTCAATTTCTTTTTAAATACTAATATTTACAATTTCTAAATTTTGGCATACTCTAACAAAATGATTAATAAACAAAAATATTAATGTATAATTAGTTTTTATTTTAGTCCATCTAAAAAAATTTCTGGATCCGATATTGTTAGTGAGTGAGTGAGTGAGCGTGGAAATATAATTCTATCATCAGTTTGGGTGATTCGATCAGCTGCAGGATACAAAGACGATCTTCGACCAACAACACCAGTAACAGACCTGGGGTTGGTCATAAACATGCAAACCAGGGAGAAGATGTTGAATTCGATGTATCAATTTTGATGATTCGGCTGCAGCATACAAAGATGATTTTATAATTCTATCATCAGTTTGGGTGATTCGATCAGCTGCAGGATACAAAGATGATTTTCGACCAATAACACCAGGCAACAGAACTTGAGTTGGTCATAAGCATGCAAACGAGGGAGAAGATGTTGAATTCGATGATCAAAGCGTATCAATTTTGATGATTCGGCTGCTGTATACAAAGATGATTTTTATAATTCTATCATCAGTTTTGGTTTTGTTGGAGAAGACAAATTAGATTAATGTACTGCTTGGTCTTGTTGATAGAACTGATTTGAGCCAAGCTTATCATGGCTACATTGTGTTTTGAAGTTTCTATTTGTTTCTTCTCAATCATAAATATACAACTGTCAAATGTGGTAATTTTTATTCTTATATTTCAGAGTGTTTATTTGTATCTAAATATCACAGCAAGGTGGTCCATACTATCCAAAATTTACAGGCAGGAGAGACAGTAGTGAATCATACTTTCAGGAAGCTATGGATGAGATTCCAAAACCTGATGGCAACCTTTCCCAAACACTTCACCTGTTCTCTCTCAGAGGCTTCAATGAAAGAGACACATTCAGTCATTCAGGTACACACTCTTTAAATTTTCCCATTTATCTCTTCGGTCATAAAATTCATTGCTTGAAGTAAAATTTTTACTTCGCTATTGCGAACTGCAGGGTGCACAAGTCACAACATCGGAAAAATTAGCCGTCAGTTCATTACAGGCCGCCTCTACAACTTTAGGGGGACAGGTCAACCAGATCAAACTATTCTGCTGATTTTCTGAATGAACTGAGACTGAGTTGTCAGGCCAACAACGGCAGCAGCAGCCTTAATGATTCTGCAATTTCATCAGGCTCATATTTTGACACATTATATCCGGAGCTTGCTGAGAGGGAGAGGACTACTCTTTGCTGATCAGCAATCGATGGCTAATGAGAAAACTGCAACCCTGGTAAAGGCTTACGCATCAGGCGATGGAACAATCTTCAGAATTGACTTTGCCAGGGCCATAGTTAAGATGTCAAACCTTGGAGTCCTGTCAGGATCTCAAGGTCAGGTCAGGATTAACTGTTCCTTGCCTGCTGAATATTCCTGATAGTTTCAGAACCTCACCACCTTAAACTCTTAGACATCTATTTTCGTTATTTCATCAGCTGAATATTTTATATGTTAGTTCTGCTTTATGTTGAACCTGACAGGCTCATTTGCACACAAAAATAAGCAGAATTTGGAATTGAGCTCTGTTTGTTGGTTATAATGTTGATTCTGGAAGTTAGAACTGCAATGAAATTTTCCAGGCAGAAAACCTTTTTGCTAATTCAGGTTCTAAGCTTGTTTTTCATTCTCTTACTCCTCATTTCTTCTACAGCTTCAACCTTCCACCTTAATGTTGGCTTCTTCTCTCCAACCTGTGTTGGAGTCTCTTCTTTGCTTCCTCAGGTTCATCTTCTCAAGAGCCTCCTTCATGTCCCATAGGTCCCTTAAGAAAATAAACTCTGATACCATGTTGAAAAATCAGAATCTACTCTGATACCATGTTGAAAATCGGAGGAGTAAAAAAAAAAAAATAAATAAAGAACAAGAACATAACAACATAAAAAGACATACCATATTTGACGTGGTTCGACATAACTTGCCTACATACACGGATGAGAGGGTTTTCTCTATAATAATATGAATACGATACAAGTATTCCATCACACCATCAACCTAGTACCCTTATTTAGATGGACATCCCATTCTTATTAGGGGTGAGCCGTTCCGGGTACCCTGCATTTTTCGGGGGAATCAGAACCGGAACCGCACAGTGCAGGTTCCCAAAAAATGGAACTGGAACCGCATAGTACAGGTTCTTAAATTCAAGGAATCGGAACCTAAAATGTAGGTTCCGGTTCCTTTCCCGGGTACCCTGTAAAAAATCAATTACCCCCCTATTAGTTTAAAAATGATAAAGATACCTTAAAAGTTTACAAATACACCCCTAAGAAATTTTGATTACTCATTCATTTGTGTCCAATGTAACTCATAAATCCTCTAATATCTAGGCAACATTTGAATTCAATCAATTCATCACCATTCACATAAAATTTCTCAATCAAAACCAAGAGACAAACAATTATTCATCTGTAAATTGTTAATTTAATGTTATAAATTGTTAATGTTTATAATGTAATATAATAATATTATAATTATTTAAGTAATTATTTAATTATAATGTAATGTTATAATTAATTAAGTAATCATACTATACATGTATAATATAATGTTATAATTAATTAAATTTATAATTATTTAATTAAATATTGTACTAATGTTTATAATATAATGTTATAATTAATTAAGTAATCATACTATAAATTTATAATGTAATGTTACAGTTAATTAGATTTTTTAACCATTTAACTAAGTAATGTACTAATGACTAATGTAGTAAATTAATAATGTTTATAATGTAATGTTATAAATTTATAACTAATTAAGTAATCATTTAACCATGTAATGCTATAATTAATTAAGTAATCATAATATAATGTAATGCAATAATGTTATAATTAATTACATAATAATTTAATTAAGTAATCATTTGTTTATACTGTAATATTACAATTAATTAAGTAATCGTACCCTAAATTTATAATGTAATGTTAATATATTATAATTAATTAAATTTCTAATTATTTAATTAAGTATTGTGCTAATGTTTATGTAGTAAATTAGTAATTACTAATGTTTATAATATAATGTCATAATCAATTAAATAATTATTTAATTATGTAATGTTATAATTAATTATGTGATCATACTATAATGTAATGTTATAGTGAATTAAGTAATCATACTATAAATGTATAATTTAATATTGTAATTAATTAAATTTCTAATCATTTAATTAATATACTAATGTTTATAATAGAATGTTATAATTGATTAAATAATCATACTATAAATCTATAATGAAATGTTATAATTGATTAAGTAATCATATTATAACTCTATAATGTAATGTTATAATTAATTAAATTTTTAATCATTTAATTAAGTAATGTAATAATATAATAAATTACTAATGTTTATAATGCAATATTATAAATTTATAACTAATTAAGAAATCATTTAATTATGTAATATTATAATTAATTAAGTGATCATAATATAATGTAATGTAATAATATTATAATTTAATTAAGTAATTATTTAACTATAATATAATGTTTAGTTAATTAAATTTCTAATCATTTAATTAAGTAATCATTTGTTTATAATATAATATTATAATTAATGTTTATAATATAATGTCCTAATCAATTAAATAATCATGTAATTATGTAATGTTATAATTAATTAAGTAACCATACTATAAATCTTTAATATAATATTATAATTAATTTGTTTATAATAGAATGTTATAATTAATTAAGTAATCATTTAATTATAATATAATGTTACAATTAATTAAGTAATCGTACTATAAATTTATAATGTAATGTTATAATTAATTAAATTTCTAATCATTTAATTAAGTATTGTGCTAATGTTTATGTAGTAAATTACTAATTACTAATGTTTATAATATAATGTCATAATCAATTAAGTAATTATTTAATTATGTAATGTTATAATTAATTATGTGATCATACTATAATGTAATGTTATAGTGAATTAAATAATCATACTATAAATCTTTAATGTAATATTATAATTAATTAAATTTTTTATCATTTAATTAAGTAATGTAATAATGTAGTAAATTGTTAATGTTTATAATGTAATGTTATAAATTTATAACTAATTAAGTAATCATTTAACTATGTAATGCTATAATTAATTAAGTGATCATAATATAATGTAATGTAATAATGTTATAATTTAATTAAATAATTATTTAACTATAATATAATGCTTAATTAATTAAATTTCTAATCATTTAATTAAGTAATCATTTTTTTATAATGTAATGTTATAATTAATGTTTATAATATAATGTCATAATAAATTAAATAATCATCTAATTATGTAATATTATAATTAATTATGTAACATACTATAATGAAATGTTACAATGAATTAAGTAATCATATTATAAATCTTTAATATAATATTATAATTAATTTGTTTATGATAAAATGTTATAATTAATTAAGTAATCGTACTGTAAATTTATAATGTAATATTATAATTAATTAAATATCTAATTATTTAATTAAGTATTGTGCTAATGTTTATGAAGTAAATTAGTAATTACTAATGTTTATAATATAATGTCATAATCAATTAAATAATTATTTAATTATGTAATGTTATAATTAATTATGTGATCATACTATAATGTAATGTTATAGTGAATTAAGTAATCATACTATAAATCTTTAATGTAATATTATAATTAATTAAATTTTTAATCATTTAATTAAGTATTGTACTAATGTTTGTAATGAAATGTTATAATTAATTAAATAATTAAGTAATTATACTATAAATCTATAATATAACGCTATAATTAATTAAATATCTAATTATGTAACTAAGTAATATACTAAATGTTATAAGTCAATTAATTAAGTAGTAATCAATTAATGTAATGCTATCATTAATTATACTATAAATCAATTAAGTAATGTTATAAAATTATAATTAATTAAGTAATCATTTAACTATAATGTAATGTTATAATTGATTAAGTATGATAATTAACTAGTAATTAAATTTATTAATGTTTATCAATTTATCATATATAATTAATTAATTACTAATTTACTATAGATATACTTATAACTTGATAATTGAAGTAAATAACTAAATATATTATTATTCAATCAAATATATTATTTTATTCAAAAATGATTCTTTTAATAACATTAAAACACTTTTAATTGGATCATAATTCCAATTATACACTTAATTAATCAAAACTTTAATATTAATATATTAAAGTTTTTAATATGGTGTAGTTTATATGTAATAAGTATCATTGTATATTTATTTAGTTAGGTTATTCTAAATTTTAACATTTTCTATTTTAAATTTTTTTATATATAAAATAATGAAACCCCCCATTATTCACAAATATTTCATTGGAGCCCAAGTTCCAAAACAAGTTCCAAAAATCTGTTCCAAACAGGTTCCAAATCGAGTACCCGCTACAGGTTCCAAACCGGGTACCCGTTTCAGGTTCTTTTTCGAAGTTCCGGTTCCTCCACACATAAGAACCGCACAATGTCGGTTCTAATAAAATAGAATTGGAACCTACCCGCACAGTGCTAGTTCAGGGTAGGTTCCAGTTTTGGTTCTACCCGCTATCTGTGCTCACCCCTAATTCATATGTTATTTAATACCCCTTGGTATTTACTTGATACCTATAGTACCCTTACATCAAAACCCCTTGTATCCTTACATTATCTCTTTCTTTACTTCCCCCTCTCATGAGTCATAACCTTGAATTTGTTCTTACTCTCCTATTTATGGGTAAAATAAGACATTCTTATTCTCCTAGGATTCATACTCCTATTCCTAATAGAATTCCTCTTATTTAAATTATTCTCCTATTTTAACTTAAATAAAGTCCTAAACTAATTCTTCTTTCCTAAATAGAAAAGGAAAATAATTATTCTCAATTACAAATTCATAAACTAGAAATTTGCCTAAAACTTAAATTCCTTCTTTTTTTTGTTTGTCTTTTCTTCTTGCTTGTATTTTCTTCTTGATTGTCTTTTCTTTATCAATTACTAGAAAATGTTTACATTCCATTGCTCTTTTTAATAAATTTTCCTAGAAAAAAATAACAATGTGAAAACAAACATTTATAAATAATCAAAGGAGTAAAACAAGTCTTTATAAATAATCAAACATTTAAACAAATCTTTATAACTGATTAAGGAATTAAAGCATAGTTATACAATCAACAAAGCTACGGACACCGAAAATTTTGCACCGAAAATATGTACTGGCCTATGTGTAACGCGCCTCTGATTTTTTTAACAATTTTTTTCTAGTGAACGGCCGTCCATCAAATTTGGGCACTGGCCGACTCCATGATGGACGCGTCCATATTATATGGACGGGCATCCATATACAAGGGACGAGCGTCCCCATTTAAAGGACGCCCGTCCATAAATAAAATATGAAAATAAAAAACTTTGGGGACGGCCGTCCATAAATTTTAGACGGCCATCCATTCCTAATGGATGCCCGTCCCTTATGTTTGGACGGGCGTCCATTCGTCCATACTTTAAAAAAAAAAAAAAAGAACGTTTGGACGGGCGTCCATTATCCATTATTTTGGTTTCTACAAATTAAAGAAAAACTTTGGATGGGACTAGCGTCCGTAAGGAATGGATGCCTGTCCATTACTTATGTTTTTAAAAATAAAACAAAAACTTACAGTTTCACGCAAGGCTGATGGGTTTGAGATCATCAACCAACTTTTTTACGTCCTCCAGCCAGTCTAGTACGTTTGCATCCTGGTTAAAGTTCTGTAGCTTATCCTTATTCTCTTCATCGCTACTGACTTCCCGAAAATCTTAAACTCTTGCCTCCATGGAATTACCTTTTTACAAAGGTCATTAGGATTTTTGAGGGACCTCAACCTGGAGAACAGCGTCTCCAGTTGCTCCAACTTGCTACGCAATTCTTGAACCATGATCAACTGCATGTCACACAAAAGAGAAGGATGAAACTGAGACTGAACCAGAGCTTGATCGTATTCATGGTCATGGATGCTTTAAAATATTCAAAACTTCTCGTTCTCTTACCCTAAATTAAAAATATAATTATAAACTTTTGCTAAAAGCATGGAAGATGCAGGACTCTGTTCAGTCTGAAGCAGATAAAAGACAAAAAAGACATAAAATGATTTATAAAAGACGATGAGATGAAGCAGATGCAGATAAGAGTCCTGCATCTTCCATGCTTTTAGCAAAAGTTTCTAGATTTATCTTTAGTGAAATAAGCCAGAAATTTCCTATCATGCCATTCTCTGCAAGGTTTGTTGTGTTTTTAACATATTTGCTTAGAACCAGAAGTTTTCTTAATTGGTTTTTTGCAGTTTCTTTTGTGGCCCCTTATGGTTTGTGGTTTATTCACCTCAGGGCTTTGGAAGAAAAAAGGGCTCGATTGGGATTAGTGGAATGTGTGAATCATGACCTCCTGCAGCCATATCCTGTCCTTCATGAGAAGCCTGGTAAGATTTTGCTGATTGTTGTAGTATTATCTTGGTAGAACCAATATGGTTGGATTTATGGTCATTGTGGTTACTATTCTTCAATGAAATTTTAATGGACAAGGGTTTTGCAGGTGATTATGTTGCTCATATCAAATTCACGGTCTTGCTAATGCCAAATGGTTCAGACCGGATCACATCTCACCCTCTGCAAGCGTTGCAGCCCATCAAGACAATAGATGATCCTGAAATAAAGGCCTGGTTGGCCTTAGGCACTAAAACTAAGAAGAAAGGTGGTGGGAAGAAGAAGAAAGGTATTCTGAAAGTGTGAATGAGTGGTGTCATTAGCAGTTTAAGACACATTATTGCTTAACATATTTTTGTGGTTGAATTAATTTTAGAATGTTAATTTATTTCTGTGTTGTGTGGGATGATTGTGTAGGTAAGAAGGGTGACAAAGTTGAGGAGTCAGCAGAAGCTGAGCCTATGGATGCAACAAATGGTGCACCAGCTCAAGAATGAGTCCTCTGATTTGTTTCTCCATCCCTTTTTCTTTTTCCAATTTTGGCACTCTGTTCATTTGTATCTGCTTGTCTCAGTTTATTAATATAGTGTTTAGACAATGATTCTAATTGGCTTTTTCACCTTTATATGGCATCTTTATGATACCTCATTATCGTATCCTTTTTTTTGTTTTGTTTTAACTTTTAAATGCTCTTCTGTCGACATTTAATGGAGAAGTTGAGCGTCATAAGCCTCCTGGGAATGTTGTAAGATACATTCAATGTGTGCTTAATTAAAACAAGGCCAATTATGACGTCTGCATCTGCATCGTCTTTTATAAATCATTTTATGTCTTTTTTTCTAAAAGCATGGAAGATGCAGATCTTCCATGCTTTTAGCAAAAGTTTATAATTATATTTTTAATTTAGGGTAAGAGAACGAGAAGTTTTGAATATTTTAAAGCATCCATGACCATGAATACGATCAAGCTCTGGTTCAGTCTCAGTTTCATCCTTCTCTTTTGTGTGACATGCAGTTAATCATGGTTCAAGAATTGCGTAGCAAGTTGGAGCAACTGGAGACGCTGTTCTCCAGGTTGAGGTCCCCCAAAAATCCTAATGACCTTTGCAAAAAGGTAATTCCATGGAGGCAAGAGTTTAAGATTTTCGGGGAAGTCAGTAGCGATGAAGAGAATAAGGATAAGCTACAGAACTTCAACCAGGATGCAAACATACTAGACTGGCTGGAGGACGTCAAAAAGTTGGCTGATGATCTCAAACCCATTAGCCTTGCATGAAACTGTAAGTTGTTTTATTTTTAAAAACGTAAGTAATGGATGGGCGTCCATTCCTTACGGACGCCCGTCCCATCCAAAGTTTTTCTTTAATTTGTAGAAACCAAAATAATGGACGTCCGTCCAAACGTTCTTTTTTTTTTTTAAAGTATGGACAGGCGTCCATTAGGAATGGACACCCGTCCAAACGTAAGGGACGGGCGTCCAAAATTTATGGACGGTCGTCCCCAAAGTTTTTTTTTTTATTATTTTCATATTTTATTTATGGACGGACGTCTTTTAAATAGGTACGCTCGTCCCTTGTATATGGACGGGCGTCCATGTGGTGAGCAGTAAGTCCAAATTTGATGAGCTGGACCGTTCACTAGAAAAAAATTGTTAAAAAAATCAGAGGCGTGTTACATGTAGGCCGGTACACATTTTCGGTGCAAAATTTTTGGTGTCCGTAGCTTTGTTGGTTATACAATATTGAGGTGGTATCGATAACATCACTAATACTATAGTATGATCCACACAATTTTGAGGCGAAAGAGGGTTATGCTAGAACTATTGCCCTCTATTTTTATGGGGGAATAAGAAAATTAAACCTCTTTATGATTCAGGAAAGGCATCGAATGCACTCAAGGGTTTCGGAATCTAACAAATACACCCACGACAGCCGGATCATTGCTCATTTGGCAGGTTGATGTGGGGTGGATTTGGAGGCTCCTTTTGCGGGTTGAGGACGCCCCACGACAGCTGGATAGACAATGCTTTTGTGAGGGGAAGCATCCTACGGAACGGGCATGTGTTGAACTTGAACGAGCCTTTTCTGTGCAACACCACATTGCTAAAGCTTGATGAGTTTTTTCCTCACAAGTTCCTTGAACATAACCTGATTAATTAAGCACCTAATTAATCATATTAAGTTAGGGAAAGTGTGATAATGCTTTCTAAAAGATGAGCAAAAAAAAGGAGTTAAACTTACATTCATGAAGAGGCAAGATTGTTGCGAAGACAATGAAAACAAGAGCCAAATGAGCTGCCTTCAAGCACTTTTTCATGTTGGCTTTTGACACTGATATCTATCTACTTATCTATCCAGAAGATGGAACTGACATTAATAAGAAGATATCAAAGTTTTAAGGGTTTTATTTACAACAAAAATTATTAGGGAAAGACAACTTTCTGAATTAGTAAATCAGTTACATGGTCATAAACTATCCTAAATTTTCTATAAATTACAACCTTCAATTCTAAATTTAGTATATTGTTGATCCTTGTCAAGGCATGTCAACAAAATTAGCTCACAGCTATGTCAATTTAAGTTAGGGTTGATAAAATATTCAGTCAAAGTGTCAAACATAGAAATCTTCGTAAGGTTTTTAACGTAAGAAAATTTCCTTACGCTAAAAACCTTTACGAATCAAATATTGTTTAATTAGTCACCAACGACTAACTTTGAAAACCTCTAATCTATGATTCAAGAGTGTTGAGTAATATTAAATCTTAAATTATAATTATCGTGATTAAATTAAGTATATAAACACCATACTATCATAACTTCATAAATGAAATTATTATTAATATTATTCCTCAAATTTTGTCCATATCAATACATTGTTTAAATGCATACATACATTAACAACACTATTGAATGTATTATAAACCTATAACATTATGAATACTATAGAATGATCCAAGAGAAAGAGTGTTATACAAGAACTATAGGTTATATAGCCCTTCCATTTTTACGAGAGAATTACAAAAACCCTGTCGTGATTCAAGAAAAAGCATCAAACATGTTCAAAGGTTTTGGAAAGTAACAAAGATATATCCACGGTGGCCGGATTATTGGTCCTCTGGTGGATTGTTGCGGGGTGGAAATGGAAGAGGGGCTAGACTTGGGGCTCCTTTGGGGGCTGACGTTGCCCCACGGCAACTAGATAGACAATTCTTTTGTGAGGGAAAGCATCCTACAGAACGGGCATTTGTTGTGCAACACCACATTTCTAAACCTTGATACGTTGTTTGCTTACAAGTTCCTTGAACATGACCCGATTAATTAAAAACCAAATGAAAAAAAATAAAATTTGTGAGATTTATTTGAAACCAATATTTAAAACACTTGAAGCAGGAGAAGCATTGTGATTTACATTTGATGAAGAGGCAAGATTGCTGCAAAGACAATGAAAACAAGTGCAAAATGAGCTGCCTTCAAGCTCTTCATGTTAGACTTTGCCATCGGGATATCTAATCTAAAAGAGGGAATTAATAATTGACAATTAATGTGAAGAAAATAAAGTTTCTAGGGCTTAATTTATAACAAAAAATTATTAGGAAAATACAAGTTTGTTAATCTGTTAATTAGTTATATGGTCATAACCACCTATCCTAAATTTTCTATTTAATTTTATTTTAAACCTTTGAATTCAAAATATAGTATATTATTGTTCCTTGACAAAATATAACGAATTTTACATAAATTTGGAGCTCATCATCGGCTTGACTTGTTCAATCTAAACAAAGTAATAAAACATAAAATTTGTAACTTTTTTTTGACTCATTGATATAAAAGATTTGAAGCTATCAACATATGGATATATCTTTTATATCTGAGAAGGCGTTTGGATCATATAAAGTTCTATTATAGGAGATGTTATATTAATGAAAAAATAGATCACTTTGAAAATTACTAGGAATGTTTAGAAAATGTGTTTAGTTAGTTTGAATAAATTGATGAATAATATGTTTAGTTGAAATGATAAATAGGTCGGTATATTATATAGATTACTAAATTGCCCTCCTTTTTAAATATTAATATAATATTATTTTTTATTATTATTTTTAATCATTTATTTTAACCCCATTCATTTAAAATTTTGCTAAAATACCCTAATCATATAAAACTTTAATTTATAGCAAAATCACTCTCACCCACCCCAAGTGACTATCGGCAGCCAACCACCACCACCAGCCACCACCGACAGTCGATGGATAGCGCATGACTGGCCGTATATGGCCGACCGTACACCGACAAAGCCATTTCTGATCATGGATCACAAATCCATAGCCGTGAAATGTCACAAAAACGGCAGATCTCAGTGACGTCTGCACAACAGCAGATCCCACCAGTCATATACCATTATGGTGACTAACGCCTGCGGCCGACAATGTTGAATAACAGTCGTGGTGGTCTTGGGTGGCTGGGGGTATTTTGTTAACTTTTAAACTTTTTTGTGGTTAGGGTGTTTTAGCTAATTTTTCAAATTTAGGGGGCCTGAATAATTGTTATTTGGTAGATATTTGAAGGCAATTGTGTCCAAAATGGTATTTAATTAAGGGCAAAATAGGTATAAAAATCATATTATCCCTGTAATATTTTTATCCTAGGGATGGGGGAGGTATCAAATTATCCCCCACATTACCAACAGTAAACACTATTTGTAATAAAAGATTTCCATAATATTTTATTATTAGCAAACCAAACACTAGAATCTTACAAAATAAATGAAGATTGTCCCATTATCTTATATGTCCTCGATCCAAATGTACCCTCAATAGTAAATAATATTATCTTAAAAAAAAAGTTCAAATGGTAAGAATAATAATAATAAAACTGAGTTGTTTCAAAATATGTACCATTTCAGCTCATTGATATTATTCCATTTATCTCTAACATATTTTTAGGAAATTCAAATGAAACCATAATTAATTTCTTGAGCCAGCTCTTTTAATTCTATGATTTAAGTAATTCCAGGCCTTCTCAAAAGATGGAGGAAATTTCCACTATCAACTTTTGGCTGTGATGAGCGGAAAGAATTGCATGGGTCTGGCGATTAAAGCAAGAAGAATAATGCATCTGTTGTTGTTGATGATGATGGATGCATCCATTCTTCTTGCTTTATTCTACAGTTGATAATATCCCTAGTGAGTGAGTGAGTGTGGCAATATAATTCTATCATCAGTTTGGGTGGTTTTATCAGCTGCGGAATACTAAGATGATTTTCGATCAACAACACCAGGTAATAGACCTGGAGTTGGTCATAAACATGCAAACCAGAGAGAAGATGTTGAATTAGATTATCAGAGCATATCAATGTTGATGATTCGGCTGCAGTATACAAAGATGATTTTATAATTCTATCCATCAGTTTTGGTGATCCGACCAAAAGCAAGATACAAAGATGATTTTCGACCAACAACACCAGGCAACAGACATGGAGTTGGTCATAAACATGCAAAGGAGGGAGAAAATGTTAAATTCGGTGATCAGAGCCTATCAATTTTGGTGATTTGGCTGCAGTATACAAAAATGATTTTTGACATACAGCACCAGGTCACACACCTGGTGTCACTCATAATTAAACATATGCATAACAACAAGTTATAGTTTTAAACCCTTGCTCCGCCCCGATGATCATTGTTAAGGAAATGACTTCTTGCCTACCATATTCAGAAGATGCTAAGGGTATACCAGTTAACCAACGTGATGTGAATGATGACAAAGGCTCCTTAAATCAAGACACTACAGCTACAAGATCTTTAAGATATCAATATGTTGACCTGTAAATTGATTCAATCTCCCTTTATTGTCTCAATTATGTAAATCTTGTAAATCTCTCCATATTTGTATTCTTCTATTTATACTGAAATATAGCTCTATCTCATCTCACCTTGAATTAGAGATTTCCAAAGACTAATGAATTGTTTTTATGGTATTAGAGCCTGTATTCAATTGAGTTGGGTGCTTGACCAGCGGATAAGGAGTTAAAGTCAATAACTACCTCTATCAATAGACATGACCCAACATATAAGTTCGACCATAAAAAGAAGTGTTGGAGTCTCATAGGCACACTCAAGCCTATTAGTTTATGAAGAGAGAATAATCTTCCCATTCAACAAAACTTTATTGGGTAGGGAGTCAAGCTCACCTCAAATTCTATCATGGTATCAGAGTTAGGTTTCAATCCTAGGACCTGTGGGTTATGGGCCTACGTAGCTCTTGAAGGGCTAGGTTGGGCTGAAAAAGATATTTTAGGTTATTACAAAAGTGAAATTTGAAGATTCATTAATGTTTTTATGAAATACAATAAAAAGAAATTGATAAATACTGTTGGAAAAATGTATTTCCAGAAGAAAGTTGCCACCACAAACATAATATATATATAAACCTGAAACCAATATAAAATTTGATTAAAACTTTTTTCTTTTTCTTTTACTCAATTATATATTTTTTCTTCATATACAAAATAGTAACTGGTATTATGAATGTAGAAAAGGGACTAAGAAAGTAGCTTTATTTCTATTATTTTAATTTCTGTTATTCTTTTTAAATGCTTTAAATGTGTGTTTGCTATTCGGAGTTAGTCTCCAGTGACACAAAAACATACACATATATATAATGGCGGTAAGTTAGCTATAAAGTCGAGGGAAGATCATTAAAAATTGACCCTGCATTTATTTATCGATCCACAAAGATACTAATTAGTACTGCTCAAACCCTGCATTTAACTTTATTTCTATTATCCTTTTCAATCTTGCTTTTGCTTGAAGCAGTTCATCTTCTCTATGTAGAAACCTAGCTTGCCTTTACTAAGAGTTTGATGTATATATTATTAAATTTTTTCTAAACTTAAATGTGTATGCAGCTTAGATTTCAAATGGGAAATTAAATTTATGTTAATGATTTCGGAGACACAGACAATATTTGAGTCCTTGAAAGGTGATGCTTTCCTATTTAAAAATAAGATAAAATCGTAAAAGCTGATGGGATGATGATCGTTAAAAGCTGGCTATTATACAGCCATGAAACTAAGAAATACATATAATATCTTTAGAATAATTTTATGGGGCCTTTTGAAGCTCTGAGCTTTGTTTTGATGTAATTTCTCTCTTCTTATTGTCTTTGTAAGGGTATTAATTCGTTTAATAATTTCTTATTTGTATTATCACTATGTATATATATTATATGAGTAAAAGGGTATATATTGTAAAGAAATAATTAAATTGGTAAAGAGAATAGGATGGTGTTAATTAATTCATTTGAGTTGTGTAATATGAGAAAATGATATATTTGAAAAACAAAAAAGAAATGAATCAGGTATGTTTTCATATAATAATCATTTAATTTAAAAATGAAAAACTAATTAATTGTCAAATATATATGCTTTAAATATTCATCCTATTTTGTAAGGCTAAGATTAAACCGCCATTCAGTTGGGGCAGATTATTTATTCGTAGAGTAAATGACATGTTTACACTCAAGGTTTAGCGAAATCCCAAGATCTCACCCCTGATTTCATAAACTCCATATTCCCACCCTTAAATTTACATTGGCATTGTTAGCGAAGGTCAGATACTGATACAGATTCAAAGGGAGTTATTACTAAACTACCCTCCCACTTATATTACGATTTCAAACTTCATCCCAAACCAACCAGAACAGGTTGCTCTTTGCTCTTTCTCCCCGCTGGTTCCCTCCTTTTTTTCTTGTTCTTCCCGTCCCCAAGAAAATTATCTCTCCTCAAAGAAAACATAAAAATGATTGAGACCAGACCTTCTTCATCTCCCCGGCGTCTGGTACCTACCGCTGACCACACTCCCCGTTGCCAACCACTGTTGCCGATTTCGCAATTGACTGGATTTTTTTGGGTTGTTGATGGATGTCGGAGTTTGATTGATTTTGCTGTTTGGGTTGTAACTTTAATTTATTATTGGAGTGTTTGTTGTGTTGATTTAGTTTTTGGAGAGAGAAGGCCCGACGGACGCCACTTGCACGTCACCCACCACGTGCTCGACTTTTTTCCCCAACCAACTCGCTGTTGCCCAACCACGCAAAGCGAGGAGCCACGGTCGCTCGCGCCCTGGGTGGTTTGCGTGGTTGGGCAATAGGGAGTTGGTTGGCGTGTTATTTTGTTTTATTGCATGACGATGATTATTTGTTTGTACGAGTCAATGAAAGATCTAGTAATCCATCAACTACAACTAGTTCTTCTTGTCGGCGTGTTATTTTGTTTTTATTGCATTCAAATGAATATGAGTCATTATCTTCTTAAATTGTAAAACAAAATAACCCATAAAAATATTTAATAAAACAGGTTCACTTTTGTTAAGTCTTCAAATGTATAACTAACATAAGGTAGGCTTCTTTCAATTCACAGTTGGAACAAACCAACCCTGCGTCCTCGTGTCATTTTGTTGATAATAAAAATGGTTCAGAAATGGACTCATACTATGATTTAAAGAAATAAAAAAAATCACTGTCATGCTGTATTTACGTTAAATGTAATGACACGTACAAGGCGGTTTGTGAACGATAACCGCTCCATGAGCTTAAATGGCATATATATGACCAAATTTTACTTCACTATCATGTGAACATCCATGTTATAATCACCAGGACGCTTCAATGATATTTAATTTTTAAGGTCAATTTGAACAGCATCTTTTAAGATTAATTTGGTTGGATAGAGTTAAAATTTTAGCTTTATAAAAATCACCATGATGAGCTCTTCTCTTACACGCACACTAAAAGTGAAAACCTATCTTTGAAGAGTAGCCATGGAGGTGAGCTCAAAAGAGGCAACAGTAACAGACACCACGAAAAGATTCGAACTCCCCTCAAAAATACTGAATTATATCCACTTTTCCCGAGATAAATCCTCTGTAGATCAAATTTTCACAGACAGATCAGGACAACCATATACATTTTCTTGCCGTAAAAGGCGGAAAGGACGTTATCCGAAGCCTGCTTTAACAAGAGGATGGCTCGATTTCGTTCGATCAAAAGGCATTGGAGTTGGTGATAGAGTAACCTTCCGCAAGCTTGATGGAGGTGAACTCGGAATTGAGGTGAAGAAGAAAACTGAAATAAAGGTATTTGGTAAGCATCTATCTGTGTGGGTTTACCATCTTTTTAATTTTAAGTTTCAAAAATTTTTGTGCAAAATTGCTTACTTTTTTTTTTTTTATGTTACCCTAAAACCAGGTTTGGGATTTTGTTTTTCTTTAATTGTAAGGATTTAGGGACTTTTCAATTTGTTTACTTTTTAAATTTTAAGGAAAAATTGTTTACTTTTAAATTTTTGTTTTTTAAAATTGGAAATTCAATTTTTTGTATTTTTGTGGACCACAATTGAACGGTTTCCCAGGTAAACGAAAAACTGGTTCAGTTCTCGGTTAGGTTCAGTTTCTACATTTTTCTAAACACCGTTTTTTGTATTTTTGTGGACCACAATCGAACGGTTTCCCAGGTAAACGAAAAACCGGTTCAGTTCTCGGTTAGGTTCAGTTTCTACATTTTTCTAAACACTGCTACATTTGGGTGTTCGGGATACGCCTTGCCAAAACTCACCGAAATTAACAATCTCCATCGAAATAGGCACAGAATAAGCACCAGACTCAGTGAGCGAGTCGTTGTCTACTGAACGAGAGTGGTAGAAACTAGAACTGTTGTTCCAGTGCCGCAAGCAGTCAATTATGAGGGTTTGTACAAAATTACAAATGAGTGAAATAGCGGTTAAGCAAAAGTTTTAGGGAAAAATGGTAATGTCAGATGAAAGAGAAGACAAAAATAAAATCAAACACCATTGGTTTATTAGTGACAATAAACGAATTTAAAGTACTCATTACAATTATAATACCCATTGTAATGTCAGATGAAAGAGAAGACAAAAATAAAATCACCTATTACGAAGTTAAAGCCACCCATTTAGGAACGTCACTAACAACAAATACTTAAACAAATTAAAGCAAATGTTGTGAAGAAACGGTTTGAAAATCAAATAATAAAATTGAAATACCATCTATAAAAGAATGCGATTTGACATAAAAATAAAAATAAAAAGTTACCTTCAATGGGGTAATGTAGGTGGCAAAAGTAGAATAAAAGAGATGATAAAGTAGAATCAAAGAGATTGTAATGTAGACAGCAAAAGTAGAATCAAACAATAAAATTGATTTTGGTTACTAGTAATATATATTATTTTTAATAAACAATATTTAGTGACTAACATTTTGGTTGCAAAAAAATCCTATTAACAACTATAACTTTAGTTGCCAAAATAACATACCCAAAATTTCAATTTATTTCAAGCGGAAACATGAGGCGCTCAAAATTTACCATACATTTGGCAACTAAAATCTTAGTTGCCAAAAGAAGATAAGTTATTTCAAATTATTTCAAGCGGGAACTTGAGGCGCTCAAAATTTATCATACATTTGGCAACTAAAATCTTAGTTGCCAAAAGAAGATAATTTGCAACTAACTAATTAGTTACGCAACTGTAATTTTAATCACAAATTAAAATAATATTTTTTTATTTTACCGAGAAAATTGGGTTCAAAAAAATTAATCAACTTTTAGTGACTAAATGCATTTTAGTTACTATACATGAGTTTTTGCAACTAATTGTAATATGCACAAAATAATTAGTTGCCAAATGTACCCTAAGCCCTTTGTAATTATTATCAAAAGCTTGGATATTTCGGTAATTGTATTATTTTGTAACTAATAAAAATAGTTACAAATTAATTAATAAATATTTACATTTAATTTAGCAACTATTCAATAATTGTAAATAATTGTTTTCTGTAACTATAATTTTAGTTGTAGAATCCTTTATTGTAGTTGTCAATTGTGTTCACGTAAGAATTGACAACTAAATAAATTAGTTGTTGATGTGATATTTTAGACAATAAATCATATTGATCACAAAATATTAATTTTAGATGCTAAAGATAGGAATAAATAGACCTTAAAATTTTATTTCTTTTGGTCAGCTAACTAGATTTTACTTATTAAATATGAGGTAGCTGTAACTATTTTTGTCTAATCGTAAAAAAAATTGGTTGAAAAAGTACTCTTTCATGTAATGCTTGAAAAATACATAGTATGTTGACTGTTATATTGTCAGTCAAAAAGCATTGGGATTTGAGATTTCTGTTCGTCTGTTGTTAGTGTCAGTATCTGAGCTTCAATTCTCGAAACTATGGAGCCTGATCCTAGTACTGTTTTTCACTTTGTTGTAAGCTATCAGTTCAATATATCATGTTTATGAAATCTGTCGCAGAATTTTATGCATGTTTGGGAGCCGGCAGCTTCAATCTAAATCCGGGTTGCTTCTTTTCGTGTCGCCAATCATATTTTATGTCAGGCTGATTTTCTATTTTTGTCTCCAAGTCACAATAGTGTCATAAAACAAAACTGTTCCTGCCGTCAAACTGGAGTTGCTGATGGGAATGTACATCTGGAATCTTTTAATTTTAAAATAATGTTACATTTACATCATCTATTATATTATTTTTATTATATCATCACTATTTTATTAATAATTATTTTATTATAATATTAAAAATTTAAAATAATTAAAAATTTATGTGAATGTAAAATATATCACATCATAGTATAATAAAAATAGTGTAATGGGTAGTGTAAATATAGCATTACTCTTAATTTTAATACATTCTACTTTTGTCTTACTTGATATTCTTGTCAAGCAAAGATAATGCCCACGCAAGTCACGTGGGCTAAAAAATTAGGAATGTATTAAATTTTAAATGAAAAAATATATTCCTAAAATTTAAAAGAACTTGATAATAAACCCAATATCAAGAAATGGTAACTAAATTGCAATTATAGTATGAAGATAATAATAAAATCCATATTTTTTTTAAGGGATTTACAGGCATAAGAAAATATATAATCAAATACATAAGAGAAAGAAAGAAAAGACGTTGTCATATTTTTTTTTCTTACATATTAACAAACAAATACATTAATTTATATAAAAGTTAAACTTTAATTTCACATAATATAAAACTCTTAACAATAACATTTATCTACCTAATTAACATTTATCATTATAGATAGAGATGATTAACAAATAGGGTTTATAACAATAATCCCCTTGAGATATATGATTAAATAAAAGAAATCTCTCTAGGGTTGTAGTAATAATATAATTTCTATTGCCATTAAGTTTTCAGTATTCAAATAAATAACAAATGAGTAATATCATAAATATTTATTAACTCGTCATGTTATAAATTTCAACGGTGCACTAACGACTCACTAATAGTCGAGAAATTTATATTATTTCTGAAATCTCATAGAAAATCTGTTATTTAATTAAACCTCTCAACAATATAATATTTTTAATAAAACTAAACATTCTTAGTTTAATTCCTAATAAGAAGTCGTTACTAGAAAGAAGCTGAAAATGATGATAAACCAGATATGAATGCAAGTAATTCCACTACTTTTATAATTTTATAATTAGCATCACATCCTCAAATAAAAATTAATACTTAATAATATTAAATACTATGGCAGCATCTACATATGCTGCCGGCAACCTAACATTTTGCTTGACAAATTAAATTTGTTTTTCTTGGCAGTGAATATGTAGTCTATGATAGGACTGCTGAATGATATTCCCAATTGATGTTAACATCTCATTCTATCATAAATTTATACATTTAAATGGGAAAATTTTCTAAGCTTCCCAAACTATAGTGAAATTGAATTTACCACTTTGTTTTCCAGAATAGTTGTAAGTTATATTTGGTTTGTTTTTTCTTTTATTTTCTTTTTCTTCAAAGTTTGTTGATGGCTTAATCGGTTTGATAAAAATATGTTTACAAAGCACTTAAATTAAGCACATATATGTAACAAAGAAAGTGTTGATGCTTGATTTTGACACTAACTAAACACACGTGTAAAATGTTGAGCTGACCCATAAGACACACGTGAATGAGAGTATGGAACTAAATAAAAGATGGAGAACAATGTTTAAAGTAGTTCGGATGCTTAAGTAAGCGAATCCTACGTCCACTGGTATTGTATTAATATATGAGATCAGGTCGCGTTCAGCGAGCTGATTTACAAGTGATTGCAAAAGAGAGAGAGAGAATATGTGTGTGCTATTCCAGAGAGAAATTAGCCAATCCCACAAACGGGAGAGGAACCCTCTATTATAGTGGGATGAGTAAAGATAATGATTGCTAAATCTGTGAGTGTGTCAGATTGCCGTGCAAATCCTTCCTTGTGTCCCATTGCTCACCTGCTCGAGTGATTTACACGATGCGTGCATGGATTGGACACGTGGACCATCTCCAGCCTTTCATTAGTCTGGCTCACACCCACTGCACTGGCAGGAGCATGCCGTTCATGTCAGCACGCGACATGGCTACACCTAGATGGCTGCAGGACTTACCTAAGCTCTGACCGCTTACACTGACAGGGCTCTACGTCAGCCTTACTTTTCCAAGCATAATAGAAGTCCTCTAGTTTTTAAGGTTTGAGAATCGAACCTTGGAAACTACATATTATGCCGTGACTTGATGCGTTTGAAAAGATACTGGTCGACCCGACTTGGTTGCAAAGAGGTCGATGAAACATTTCCATGCAGGCGACCTGAAATGGCCTTTACTTTAAGGGCATCGACCTGTTCTTAGACCATATTTAGTGCCATGATGATGACTTTGATCTTCATCCGAGGTTCACAACCTGACTGCACTTAGCGGAATTTTTGCCGAAGGCAAGGGATCATGTTGCTTTGAAACTGATATACATCAAAGTCGAAAAGTCACATCGCCTCGCGACCGACATGGGACAAGATCAAAGAGTTACGTCGCTTTGCGACTTACAAGACGAAGAGTGTTCTTCATAATGACCTCTTCAGATGTTATCCGTTGCACTTTTGCAGCGGGTATATTTAATGAAATATTTTTTGCTCTGACAGCATGTCCTGTGCGCAATAAGTGCCAGCCATACGCATTAAATGCGAGCCATGCTGAAACAACATTCCTTATCAGAGCATTAAATGCGGACGCGAGCACATTTAATGTAGAGGAGGGAGAATGTGCCGTTGCTTGAGTGTTTCAACGGAAAAGAACGACGATTTGGTTTCTCGAAGCGTGACAGGCACTCTTCTTCGCTGATCTGCGACACGTGGTCACGATCAACGGTGAGATGCGTTTTCTGCCCAAACGTCGTTTGACTTTGGGAAACCAAAGCGTCATTTCCTTCACTATAAAACCCTAAGTTCACTTCAGGCAATGTCACAATACTCATCTTCTCAGAGAGAGCAAGAAACTTTCGTGAGCCTTGGTTCTTTGCCTTTCAGACTGGTGCGCGCTTGATACTCGAAGCAGGAGGGTTAATCTTCTCATTCTAAGAGGTAAGGATTTCCTTCTGCCACTTTTATTATTTCTTGCTTTCAATGGTTGCCATGCGATGACAGTACGTCGGTAGTTGATCGGAGATGAAACATTCTCTTTGGGTTCAAGCCATGGATGGTGGCTCTAAAAGTATTATGTTAGGGTTTTTCTAGGGTTTAAGGGAGGAAGCTTTATATTTTTTCCTCCACTTCATCATACGAAACAGTGTATGATGACTAAGTGATTCCTGCATGTCACTTTTTTCATACCGCAGAGGAATGGACTCCCCAACGACCAGAATTGAGGAGGGGACCAATTCGCCTATGCAAGATGCTCTCACGGGTCCCCCTCAAGAGATCCTGTCGATGATCACTGCCAAAGAGATTTAGAAGGTGGTAGACCAATACGCTCTCAACATGGAGGTCTTCCGAGATAGGATACACACAGCTCGGAATCCGCCACAAGGGATGGCTGCGATCTCCGAGAACATATTCAAGAGTGGAAGGTTGATCCCTTTCCACCCTTTTTTTAGGTCAGTCCTCAATTATTTCAGGATCACACCATTACAGCCCACGCCGAACGCGTATATGATAGCCGTAGTTATGTACATCGTATGTGGCAAAAATGGATTGGGTGAGCTAACCGCGTTAGAGCTCGGTTGCTCGTACATTCTGAAAAGGAGTAAAGACAAGGATTCCTATTATCTCTCCAAGCGACCTACCATCGAAGCGGGAATACATAGTTACCCGAGCAACGTAGGGGCATACGAGACGAAGTTCTTTTTCTTTCATCATGATGGCATTTGCCATTTTCAAGAGCCGAGTAGGTTCTCCTTTCTTTTGAGTTTGCGAACTTACCTTTGTTCTTCGCTAACTAGCTCTTTGTTTCTTTGTAGTTAACAAAACGACCAGGTTAACACTCCTTGAGGATCCGGACAGGATCACTGCCTTCGGCTTTCTACCCGAAGAGGGTCGCGACGTAAGATTGCTAGTGACAATTGTAAATTTGTGAAAGTACGGTTTCTTCAACTCTGAAGCGACCCTAGAGACCACATCGAGTAAAATTCGTAACCTTAGCATATTTTTAGATTATGCATGCAGCGAACTGTTTGACTAACGATGTTTGCATGCAGCGACCATGCCTCCAAAGGTGCCCAGATCACTACGACTAAGGCAATTTTCCTTCCCCCGATTTGGTGCCATCGGACCAGCTGGAGCGACTCCCAGCAGTCCCCCCATCAGAGGGACATCGGTGAGTGCTCCGGTCTGACCTGTGAGCACTCCCCATCCTTCGGTTACTCGCCCGAAGCAAAAAACAACGGCCCAGAGGCCCAAAAAGAGGAGGCAACTTTGGACCGAGGAGTCAGAGTCTGAAACAGAGGGTCTGAGCATTCAGCCCGAGAGGTCGCAACCTTACCAAGCGTTCCTCTCAAGAGGGCTATCCAGGGGTGCGATCGACATCTTCATTACCCCCGAGGGTCCGCAGACAAGGTAGAAGGAGGCTGCAGTCCCCGGGAGGAGGTCGGGCAAAGAGCCAACAGAGGGAACTCTACCTACTACGGGCACAGACACACCCGTGCTGGAGTCAATGGGTCAGCTATCGGATCATCTACAGCCGATAGTTTTTACTTTATTGGAATACGGGCTCGTTGAGGCATTCGAGCAGTTCGTGGCCTCCAACCCCCTGGACCTGATGTCCACGTCTTTCTAACACCTGAGCCGAGTAAACGAGTTGTCCTTGGGGAGGACTTATATTTGCTTTTTTAGTAGAAAGGACTAACTCTTTATGCTCATCATTACACATACCCTGCTCTCCATGCGCCTGTCCCTGCAGAAGGTTCAGATGGGGACTGCTGAGGGACTAGTCGAGCTAAGGGAAGAGAATGTGTTAATGTATATTAGTGTATGCCCTAGAAACCATTCGTGTTGTCAGTTTCAGAGTATTTTTTGTCTTGTATCTATATATATCATAAATAATGGAAGAAAGAGTTTTTCAATTCATATATATAAATTGCTTCCTTTATTCAGTCATGCATTTAAAATAAAGTATATATATGAATTGTCCAGATGATTCATTTAATCGGTAAATGAATTATTGAAAAGGGTTCCCTACGGAAGCAATATAATTTGGGCAACTATATTGCACAGTAGGCATATCGGATGCTTCCGAAAGATATCATGAGTTGATATAAGTACGGATGACGATGATAGTCATGTCACTGGGGCATTCGTATGGATTAACGGTTGGTGAACTGTTTTTTGAACGTGACCGAATAACGACAAATCACTTGGAAAAGCATGTAGTCAATGATTTATCGTTTGGTTATATCAGTGCACGATGTAGTCCTTTGACCTGAGACATTGTAGTCGGATCCGATATGGATGTGTATGGTTCATACGATGTATAAGTACAAGACTAATCATGTTTCGTATAATAAAGCCTATTTGGTCATGCGTTGTTCATATGCAGAAACGAATGATGGTCAAGAAGGGATCAATTGACTCGAAAATATAGGATCGGGAGTACCGCTGACTCCATCCGGATTCAAGTTCCTAGACAAACATCGATAAATGTCGGAAAACAGAATCTCTGGCTAGAGTCTATTATTAGTCATACAAAAGCAAGTTTGTGATGACGAGTTCCAGGCATATTGATCGACGATTCGGTAGAAGGTCGAGTTTAGGATTTTGACGTTCCATGAATCCATGCTCGATCAGGATATCTCAATGGAGGGATTTTACCTGCATGGTACGTATGATCTGAAATGGGTTCGATGAAGTATTTCTTCATCGTGGTTTAGGGACTATGGCACATTGCTAGATGTTTACCATAGTCGTTGGGCCTCCAGACAAGTTTCCAGATTTATCCAGAACCAGCTCACGGCTAATCCACGGTGGACCTACATGGTCACACCAATAGCCTTGAGAAGTTAGAGAAGGATGAGAGAGAGAAATGATTATCTGAAGAGGGCTAGCACCTTCCGAGGGTAATGACGGGATTTCTATAGTAATAGTTACATAGAAATTTTTTTGTGACATTTTAAGGGTTAAAATGGTCAACCAATAATTAATTATATTTAATTATTATATCTTTAAGTGTTAAGATTAATGAGATGAACAAAAATAACCCTTTAATATTTAAAGGGTAAAAAGGGTAAATTTATGGGTTGTTAATGTAAACTAGTTTAGTTTACATGAGCCCTTGAATAATATTGATTATTCAAAGGGTAGCATAATAAATTCATGGGGTCCCTTTATAAAATAAGATTTTATTGGGCTTGAAAGTGAAAAATAAATAATTACAAAATTGCCCAAGTATATATAAATGCAAAAGGTTGCATTTTAGTTCATTCTTTACTTGTTCAGTCAAAAACAAACTAAAACTCTCTCTCAAACCCACGGCCACTCTCTAATCTCTCAAGGTGGTGTTAAAGTGTGGAGGTTTCATCCTTTTGAAGCTAATCTTCATCAATCCAAAGCAAAGGAATAGGTATAATCTCTTTTCAAGCTTTGTATGAAAAACGTTTTTTTTTTTACTCCATCCTTTCATGCTTTCTTCTCCATTTCCACCACTCTTCATGCATGCATGCTGGTCTTTCAAATGGTATCAGAGCTAAAAGCTCCTTGCATGTCGAATTTATAAGCTAAAATGACATTTTCCGTGTGTTCATATGTTCATCAAACTTGGTTGAGTTTGCATGTTAGTAATATGGTGCAAAAATGATTTTTTTCATAGTAGATCTTTACATGCATCTCTTGTCTCGGCCATACATAGATCAGAGGTATATGTTCATTTTTCTTCTCATTCTTATATGTTTTGAATGATGATAATGGTTATAATGAGCATGCCTTTGTATTGAATAAGTTGTTTGATGTAATAAGCATGTTTGATGCATGTGTATGTCTTGGCCATCTCTTTGTTTTGGGAAAACATGTTTTTCTTCTTGCTCTAATATGTTTGGGTATGTTAGAATATGATTTAAAGCATGTTTGGATGATGATTATTGCATGAGATGTGTTGAGAACTACATGCATGCATATATGTCATTTTCGGCCATGACTAGTTTTGCCATAAGATATGTCATTTCATTCATGTATTGATGAATGATGTTTTAGGAAATGTTGCATGATGATTCATTTAGAAAAATGTTCATGCATGTTCATTTCCATTACTTTGATTAAATGGTTTATGCTTTGACATGATAAATGTGTTATCTTTAATTTGATTAAAGTATATTTTTGCATGAAGTGTATACAAATGTTGCAAGTGTTTAGTGGTGGAATTTGATGTTAGCATAAAGTTATAGATTATTAATTTATATGATGAATTGTGATATTATGTATGTATGATGGTGGTAATTTTAATGTAGGATGTTTAATTTGATTAAATTATCTTATAATGCATCATTGCATGACATAAATTATTATATTTTTGAAATGTAATAATTTGGTTGTTTGAATGGTTTCAAAAATTGATGATGCAAGATGACATGATTGTCTTTGAAAAGACAAATGTGTCATAAAAAGTATTACTTTAATTAAAAGTAATTTGTGTCATAGAATGATTACTCTTGGAGTAATATATCGCATTTATCTATGTCATGCATGACTTTTGTGAAAAGTATTGAAATGATGATAATAGTTAAATAATATATATCTTTGGGTGTAATATGACAAAAGTGTTTGTGTAATGATTCCTATGAAATGTGTAATTGTTGCATGGTCCAAAGTTATAATTAAATTACCGCATGCATATATATATAATATCTATTAATATCTATTAACATATATATATATATATATATATATATATATATATATATATATATATATATATATATATATATATATATATATATATATACACTTTAAATAATTGTTTATTATATTTGGTATGAATGTTTAATATTTATTTATGTGATGAATGAATATTAGATTAGAGGGTTGATCATGGGCGCCATTTGGTTTTCAAATATTCAAAAGTGTTTGTAATATTCTTTTATTAAATGGCTTGTAATAATTAAATTTTATTTATTTATTTTAATCAAGCCTGCGTGCCTAAGATCCAATTTGTAATTGAATCGGCTAGACGGGAACCGAAGAGCATCCGGATGATGATCCAATCGAAGATATAGTATTAGGGTAAATAGTTTGCCTTTATGATGTATATTCAAAAAGCCCCATGGTCAACCCACATGCTTTAATTTATGCATATATGTGATATGTATGAATTGTTAATTAAACATGGCATGCTAAAATGAACTAACTAAGGTTAAACCTAAATCTCCCCAATTTAAAAAATTATTAAATCCAAGTCTCCCGTTGTGGGATAACTAAATTCTTTGATATAAATTTTAATATCCCAAGATTTCTATTATGTGAGAGATATAATCTTTATATCATAGAATTAAGTTGATCTTGTTCTTAGATGGATATTTTCACCTTGACCAAGATTTATATTATGTGAGGACATGATGAAAATGTCATCCTAAGAAAGCACAATGGTTCGGATTTAACTAGCCTAGGGTACCAAGAATTCTATTATGTGAGGTATCCGAAGCTAGGACAAGGAATATGAATCAAACCTTATATAGTGATATAAAAGGAAAAGAGTTTCCTACTTATTAGACTTAATTAACCAAGAATTCTATTATGTGAGGTTAATTGAATTTGATAAGAAATTGATTCCCCACTAAGAAATTTAATCCAACGAAAATTTCCAGATCCTATTTAAGGGAGTGGAGGACTCGAATAAAATAGTGGGAGCTAATTTGATTATGCATTAAAAGGTTTAAAAGATTACAAGACACTAATAAAATTACTTTTCTTTGCAGTTTCATCTTTGTGATAAATAATTGAAAAATGGCCAACAATGTTCTCCTAAGGATAATGGATAATAACATGTTAACCGGACCCAACCTAAAAAATTGGCTAAGAAATCTTAGAATTGTTCTAGATTTTGAAAGAATTACCTATGTCCTGGAAGCACCTCTTCCACTTGATATTGGACCAGATGCTCCACAAGCTGAGCTTGATGCTCTTGAAAAGTGGAGAGAAGATAGCAAGAGGGCTAAAAATTACATGCTAGCCTCCATGAATAGAGAACTTCAAACTAAGCATGAAGAGGTTTCAAATGCTTATGATATCCTCATAGCTCTACAAGAGTGGTTGAGTATGAATTGTGTGCATCCCTCTTTAGCATGAAGTTGAGGGAAGGGGTATCTCCAACTGATCATACTCTTAAAATGATCAATGGATTAGATCGACTAGATGGATATGGGGTGGTCATGCCAGATCGCCTCAAAGTGAATTTGATTCTACAATCCCTTCCTCCAAGTTATAAATCGTTTATAACTAACTACAATCTCAATAGGATTGAGAGAAACCTCTCTGAATCGCTAAATGAGCTTAAAGAATTTCACAGGCAGAATGTAAAAGGGAAAGGACATGAGGATGTCTTTGCCGCCTCCACTAGCAGGGCCAATAAAAAGCCCAAAATGCTACAAAAGAGAGGTCCAAAAGTTGGACCCAAGAATAAGAGCTTTAAGAAACCAGCGGCGAAGGCAGAGAAGGCCAATGCAAAGGGAAAATGTTTCCACTGTGGAGAAGATGGACACCTGGAAGAGGAACTTCCCTCAATACGAACATCAAGAAAGGCAAAGGAAAAGCAGTACGAACCAATGTCTTATGATTGAATATGAATTAAGTGTTAATTCAGATAGTCATTCCCTGGATATTAGATTCAAGAGAACATCTCATGTTTGTATGTCTTTGCGGGTACTTGAATAGTTCGAGGTGACAAAGGGCGAGATCATTTTGAGGATGGCAAATGGGGCACGAGTTGCAGCTGAGGCCATGGGGACTTGCCTACTAAGACTACCTTCAGGACATGTTTTGAATTTGTTTAAAGTATTGTACTTTGAAAAAGCCACTAGAAACATCATTTCTATTTCTGCTTTGTGTAAAACAGGTTATTATGTACTGTTTAATGGAAATGAATGTTCAATACATTTTGGAAATGTTTTAGTTGGTAAAGCTGTGAATACAAATAGTTTGTATGTCTTATAATTGAATGACTATGCTTCAATCAATACCATTTCTAATAAAAGAACTCAATCTGAATCAAATCTTAAAATTCTATGGCATCATAGATTGGGTTACATAGGAAAGAGAAAATTAGTACAGCTTGGAGAAAGTGGGATCCTAAACTCATTGGGTTCTGAACCCTATCCAACCTATGAATAGGCATGGCAATGTTCCCTGGGATTTCGGGGACCCGTCCCGCCCCGCCCCATATGGGGCGGGGAAGCCCCTGTTTTTTTGGGGGATAGGGGCGGGGGTGGGGGTGTTTTAATCCCCGTCCTCGGGGATGGGGTGGGGGTGGGTGATGCCTTTCCCCCGGCCCGCCCCGTATATAATATATAAAATTAAAAAAATGTATATATATATATTTACTTTTCATTAATATCCCTATATTTCACCTAATTACACAATTATCCTACCTATATAAACCCATATTTTCCTAATTTCTCTCACCCTAAACAATTGAATAAGAACAAACCCTAACCCATATTTATGTATAATTAATTATGTTTAAATGATTAATTTAAGTGTTTGTCATATGGACGAGAATTAACTATTGTGTTTGGTAATGCTCAAATTAATTTATGTTTATATAAAATTAACGGGACGGGGACGGGCCTCCAACATTCCCCTTTGGGGGCGGGGAAGGGAATTCTGTCATCCCCATGTAACGGGGATGGGGCAGGGGTAGGGAATGATTTTGAGGGTGGGGATGGGTACGGTGAATGAGATCCTTGCCCCGCCCTGCCTCGCCTCATTGCCATGCCTACCTATGAATCATGTCTCCAAGGAAAGATGACCAAGTCTCCCTTTAAGAGTAAAGGAGAGCGAGCTAAAGAACTATTAGAACTCATACATACAGATGTATGTGGACCATTCAGTACTTTAGCCAGGGGAGGATTTGAATACTTCATTACTTTTACAGATGATATGTGACGATATGGGTATTTGTATTTAATGAAATACAAATCTGAATCCTTTGAAAAATTCAGAGAATTCAAGAATGAAGTAGAAAATCAAACTGGAAAAAGTATTAAAATGCTATGATCAGATCGTGGGGGTGAATACTTGAGTACATAGCTACAGCTTTCGCCCTTTTCTGTGCTTTCGCGCGACCTACAGGCGTTTTTGGCGGTGGCACCGCCTCGTTGGACTCTGGTGGTACGACCCAATCCAAACGGTCTAACCTTTGGCTAACAGTTTGGAGAGTATTGTTGAACCTCTCCAGGTAATTCATCACGGCTGGGTCGAGTTGTGAGCTCGAAGGAATATCCGCCATGGTACTTTGCTAGATTGGTGGCACTTCGGGAGAAGTGTCATCCTGTACTCGGGGGATTTCCTCATTGTCGAGGTCGGTTCGCCAGTTTTGAAACCACGAGCCATTTGCTGATGGATAGGACCGATCGGTCAAAGGTTTCTGATGAAGAGTGGATACTAAATCAGTGCCCTCCTTCTAGCGCCAACTATTGATGCTTGATTTCGACACCAACGACTTGCATGTGCAAAGTGCACTTAGAAATTACACATGATATGGAAATATGCAATGAGAGAATAAATGAGAAGCGGTTTTTAAAACGGTTCGGATGCTCAAAAGCGAATCCTACGTCCACTATAGTTGTATTAATAGATGGTTACAGTCAAGTCGCGTACAGCGAGTTGAATTACAATCTAGAGAGAATTTAAATGTAGAGAGAGAGAGAGAGAGAGAGTGTGTGTGTGTGTGTGTGTGTGTGTGTGTGTGTGTGTGTGTGTGTGTGTGTGTGTGTGTATGCTTTTGAAGACTAAAGATGAGTCAATCTCGTAAATGAGAGAAGAGCCCTCTATTTATAGTTAGGGGATTCAAGATAGTAATCATGATTCTACAGTCGGGCAGGTGTGGTACAATTTCTAACCCGCTTCCCATTGGTTGTCTGCACGGGAGACATCCTTAAATCGCGTAGGGCTTGGGCAGGTGGACAATTCCTAGCCACTCGAAAACCAGGCATTCACCTGCCACACTGACGATGGCCTTACCTCTTCCGTCCTTGTGTAACATGGCAGCGTCTAGACGGCATAAAGCCTTCCTGAACTCTGATTGACCCTTGTTGACGTGAGCTCACATCAGCCTTGATTTTTTAGGCATAACACGAATAAATAAACACACTTACCCATTCAAATCCCTTCAAGTGTTCTGAGTCTCCTCCCTGAAATTGCTGGGAAAAACTTGTGCCTTTGACCTTCTCCTTAATAAAGTCAATTTCTATGATCAAACACATGTTACGTAAGGAAAACCATCAAGTTGATTTTTATTCTTTGACGGAAAAAGCATCAAACACATATGGTCCACTAACAAATGACAAATATTATTAAGAAAAAGACATAAATGTTTAGGATCGCATTAAGAACTTAATAAAAAAATTGGTTAATTGATAATTCTCGAAAATTCATGTAAGACTCGGATCCTTAAACTTTATTATAAAGTCCCCTTGTATGATTTATCTGGGTGAAAGATTCAAGTTAATTGAAAAATGGTAGCATCGGTAGATCCATGAGGAAGTCTATGGTGGTACCATTCCAAATTAAATGCTTCATTTATTATATACCAACTAATTAGTTGAAAATATATATATTAAAATGTTATTTAAATTTTTTTTTTTTTCTTTCATAATCTCGCTTGGACAGTAGCCCAGTAAGAATAAATTACTCTTAAGAGTAGGTGTTCTAAATTATTAATCTCTTACTTTAAGATTCAAACTTTTTTTATAAAAAATATCTCTCTTTCAATCTTTAAAAAAAAAAAAATGTAAAATAAAGTTAAAAAGAGATATAATATCTACTTTTGTTGATTAACATTTATTAATAAATTTGCTTGAATTAAAGCTATTTTATACCGAAGTACTCTCTTTGAAGAGTCTAAGAGAAACTAGTTCGTTTTAGTGTTTTGCATCAAGCCTTCATAAATAATGGCTTCTAAGGGTTACGTTGAGTTCAATAAAAAGAGGATCTGTTGGAGCGTACTCGTTATTTGAACCTCGTACACCTGTCGGTTGTCAAAGAATATGGACAAGAAACAATAGCGCCCAAGAGTTTCGAAATTACCAAATGTGCTAAAAAATTTGACGATGTTATCCAAATCTATGTGGTTATGATATAATACTATTAACAATAATTTTATAATATATTGTTAATTAATTTATAAACAATTAACAATTAAAAAAAAATAACAATAGTAAAATAGGCACTTGAACTAAAAGAATCTGAAGCATTTGAAAACTGAAAAATTAAAACAAAATCTGAAAAATCGAGAGAAAAATAAAAATTCTGCGAAAATTGAAAAATGGAAATTTTTGAAAAGAAAACAAAAATACAAGGCGCTTCTTTGGGGCCAAATCCTGGCCTAGAGTATGACCATTACAGAGAGTCGTATCCTGATGCTGAGAAGATTGTGAGGTCAATAATGTCCCGGCTTATTGTGAGCAGAAAGATGTCTCTGCCGCTCTCTTGCGCCTCTTGTTTCAAGACTGTTTCATCAGGGTATATATTGATGCTTTTTGTTGCTTCTTTTCTTGATTCTTGCTTCATTTTGACCTCTCTCAAATGGGTTTTGTTCATTTCTTGTACTTCTCTTGATCTTGTGTGTTTTGTTGTAATGTGATTCTGTTAGTAAATTTTGCTTCTTAGCATTAATTTAATTGATTAAGGTTTTCAATGTCTTAAGCTCTTGATATTTTGTGGATTTTCTTGGATTAGTGTTGCCTTTTTGTTTATCCTCTGTTATGACTGTTTGATTCAATCTTGGTATGATATTTGTTTTGCCTTAATTGTAGGTTTGTGAATTTAATACTTGATGTGGTTTATTGCGCGTCTTTCTTTCATTTTGTGGATTTTGTGATTATAATATAAGTTCTGATCCCCAAATGGTAATTATAAGTTTGTTGTTATGCCTTGGTTTGTGATCAGTTGATTCTACACTTTGTAGCTTGCTATTGAACTTTTAGATAAGGGAATTGTTCTTAATTTTGAGGGGTTTTCTTGAACCAGGCCTGTGATGCTTCATTGTTCTTGGATGATAGCAATGGCAATACTAACCATTCCATTGAGAGGTGGGCGGTTCTCCATAGCACCCTGAAGGGTTTTGATAAAATTGATCTGATTAAGGCAGAGCTTGAAAGGATTTGTTCAGCTGTGGTTTCTTGCGCTGACACGCTAGCACTCGCCACAAGAGATGGCATTCTTCTGGTACAATTCAATGCTCAGCTCTTACTTTGTTGATTGATGAGTTTTCAGGCCACAGGATTTTGGCTATAGTTAAGTTTAGGTTTGCATAATTTGCCTTTCTGCATGGTTTTGTTGTAGAAGACAAATTAGATTAATCTACTGCTTGGTCTTGTTGATAGAACTGACTGAACCAAACTTATCATGGCTAGATTGTGTTTTGAATTTTTTATGTGTTACTTCACAATCATAAATATGTACTTGTGAATAATCAAATGTGGTAATTTTTAAAGGAATACTACATTCACAACCTCTTCTCACAACGCCGACATGACAGCTTGCAATTGATCAGCTCGTAATAGGTTCTACATGGATCTTACCTGATAAATTACAGTTGACTAATTGCGAACTGCTATGTTGGGATTGTGAGAGAAAGTTTGTGAGAGAAGTTGTGGGTGTAGTATTACTCTAATTTTTACTCTTATATTCCAGCTTCCTGATGTGTTTATTTGTATCTAAAATTCACAGCAAGCCGGCCCATACCATCCAGTATGACAGGCAGGACAGACAGTAGTGAATCAGACTTTCAGGAAACTATGGATGAGATTCCAAAACCTGGTGGCAATCTTTCCCAGACACTTCACCTGTTCTCTCTCAGAGGCTTCAATGAAAGAGAAACAGTCTAAATTTTCCCATTTATCTCCTGTCATAAACTTCATTGCTTGAAATAAAATTTTTACTTCACAATTGCTATCTGTAGGGGCACACAACATTGAAAAAATGTCAGTTCATTCAAGGCCGCCTCTACAACTTTACGGGCACAGGTAAAACAGATCCAACTATTGCTGCTGATTTTCTGAATGAACTGAGACTGAATTGCCAGGCCAACAACAGCAGCAGCAGCCTAAATGCTTCTGAAATTTCATCTGGATCAGATTTCGACACACACTATTTCCGGAGTTTGCTGAGAGGGAAAGGACTACTCTTTGCTGATCAGCAATTGATGGCTGATGACAAAACTGCAACCCTGGTAAAGGCTTACACATCAGGCGATGGAACAATCGTCAGAATGGACTTTGCCAGGGCCATGGTTAAGATGTCAAACCTTGGGAGTCCTGTCAGGATCTCAAGGTCAGGTCAGGAGTAACTGTTCCTTGCCTGCTGAATATTCCTGGTAGTTTCAGAACCTCACCACCATAAACTCTTAGAGATCTCTTTTCATTATTTCATCAGCTGAATATTTTATATATTTGTTCTGATTTATGTTGAACCTGACAGGCTCATTTGCACACAAAAATAAGCAGGATTTGGGATTGAGCTCTGTTTGTTGGTTATAATGTTGAATCAGGAAGTTAGAACTGTAATGAAATTTTCGAGGCAGAGATTCCCCGCATACTCATTTAATAAATTTTCCCACAAAAAAAACATTGTGAAACAAATATCTATAAATAATCAAAGGAGTAAAACAAATCTTTATAAATAATGAAAGAGTTAAACAAATCTTCATAACTAATTAAGGAATTAAAGGATAGTTATAAAATATTGTGGTGGTATCGATAACATCACTAATACTATAATATGATCCACAAAATTTTTGCTATATAATAAAATTCGATCTCTATAACTTATAACAACATATGCTGCCGGCAATATAACATTTTGGTTGACAAGTTAAATTAGTTTTTTTGGCAGTGAATATGTAGTACGTGATAGGACTGCTGAATCAAGAATCATATTCCCTATTGATGTAACATTATTAAAGGGAAAATTTTCTAACCGTCCCCAACTATAGTGAAATTGAATTTACCAATGTGATTTTTGCTTTTGGCTTTATAAAAGGGTTGGCAAAGAATATAAACTGGACCTACTCAATCCCACTGGTTCATTGTTTTGAATGATTGAATTTTGTGATATCATCAGATTTAGGATCTCACTAAACAACAAGTTCAAGATAGGTATTACTCACATTAACCAAAAAAAAAGGGTTCTAACTTTGTCTCTTCTTAAAGCACTTTATCTCTAAAACTTTTGACTTCAACGAGTTCAAGAACTTTTCATTTTCTTTTTTTAAACTTTATCTCTAAAACTTCAATGAGTTCAAGACTTTTTCATTTTATTTATTTTTTTTTTTCCAGGAAAGTTCCTCCCACTCAATGTGATGTTTGGAAATTGCTACTGTAGTCAGTTACGCGATACAACCATGACCGTTCATTTAAAAATACTCTGATATAAAAGTTATAGTTAATGACTTTTCTAATTTATTAGTTATTATATTATACAGTTGGATTATTTATTAGAATAAATTGATGTACGATTCAAATTCAAATATAATGGTATATAAGTATAGCTTTGATGAAACTAATGAATCTAATAATAAAATGGTATTATTATATTAAACAACCATTTTTGAAGGTGTGAACGAGAATTAACTTTTGTTAAAACATAAATTAGAGTTATTTTAAATATGGGCCTTAGGGCTTATGTTAAGATCATAATAAACAAACAAAAAATTGATTATTTTCATGTATTTTATTTATAAATACATAATAATAAAAAAAAAAAAAACACTATTTCTAATATATTGATACGATCAATTTTTTGTATGTTTGTTATATTAATATTCATAATAGTTTCTTTCATAAAATACAAGAAAGAAAAATTAGTAATCATAATAGTCTTCCGGATTCTACGGAAATTTGTGTTCCGGTTTTGAATGGGTGAATGCGTGCATGTGCATGGAATTAAAAAACAAAGAAGGGATGATTCTTTTTTAGATCATAGCTAAAGCAAGAATATTTAGTTCCTTAATTGTAAAAATATGGATATAGAGACAATAATGTTCTTGGATGTCCAGTGGGAATTAGTTTCGAAAGTTATAAATGGGTCCCTACTGACAAAATTTGATTGAATTTAATAGTTTGCAACATATAGAAGGCCATGAGTTTCACTTGAATTTTTTCTGATCAAAAGAATTCTTTAGGTTGAACACGAGGCATCAACATATGATATATATTTCTTTACACTTTGATATCTAACTATACTTAACTTATAATCTTTTAAAGAAAGAATTCATCTTTTTCACCCTATATCATGTTATCTTTCTCAAATTATTCTTCTTTCTTTTTAAGTTTAGAAAACGAGAAGAAAATTAACGTTTTTAAAAATATTTTTAAAGAAAATAGAAAAACAGTTTTGTGCGGGAAATGGTTGAAGTTGTTGGCTACATTAGTATCTAATAATAATTTTATTTAATATATATATCTTCTTTAATGAGTTAATATTATTTTTCCAACTATTTTTATTAATAACTAGTGACAATATGTAGATATTAGATGATGAGAAAATATGTATGATCCTTAAAACAATTATTTTCAGAAAATGAATTAAGAAATCCATTTTTTTTTTTTTTTTTTAAAGATTGAAAAATATATTTGGTATTTTTTTTTCATCAGCAAATATGATTAAAAAAACAGTTCTTTTGGAACATTTGCTGATGTGATTCTTCTTTAATATTTGCATTCTTCTGGAATGTTTTGTTGCTTTTGAGGACACGAATCGATGACAAAATAAGTAATGTATGTTATATTTAATGTTAGTGGGATTTTTTTGTTATAGCGGTCTGTTACTGTAGCTTTTTTATTTTATTTATTTATTATTAAGATAAGATCTCTGTTGTTTATTTAATTTTTAAGCTGAATTTGTTGTCCAATAAGATCGGGTGAAAACATTTTCCGTTTCAGAGTATGTTCTCGTGAATTACCATGCATCGTATATTATTATACGTTTCCTTTCATTTTTTTTAATCAATATTAAAAAATAAAATTGGATTTCTTAATTCATTTTCTGAAAATTATTCTTTTAAGAATCATACATATCTACGTATTCTTGTATGTTGTTGTCGTATGCTTCTCTTTATACCGTGCTTGCCTGTTGTGTCGCACTGGTAATTTAAAAATGTTTATCTCTTCTCACGTGAATGAAAGTTTCAGCTTCCAAGTTTTTGTATAATAACGGTACCTCATGATAGCCGTAGATCACGGTCCACCCTTAATTCCTATGTTTATGTCTGCAGTTAATATTTTTTTTTTTCCTTTAGTCTAATTCTAATTCTACTACAACTTTAGAAAAATAGAAAACTGCACATGTCTAAAGTTTTGGATCACACAAATTGACGATTAAAATAAACCCACATTTATTATATAAGTCTAAAAATTCTTTTATCTGTTTAATTTAATTTTTTATTTCTATTATTTAAAAGGAAAAACACCAACTTAATTTCTGTTATCCTTTTTGAATTCTTTAAATATGTGTTTGCTATTCAGAGTTGGTCTCCCGTGACACAAAAACATACTCATATAGTGATGATAAGTTGGTTTTAAAGTCGAGGGAAGATCGTTAAACATTGACCCTGCATTTATTTATCGATCCACAAAGATACTTCTCTAACCCTACTAATTAATTAAGCCGCTCGATTTCTATTATCCTTTTCAATCTAGATCTTGACTAGAGAACCTTTATGTATATATATCCCAAATTTTGGTATTAAAACTTGGAATGCTTAAGAAAATAATCTTCTTTGTCGGCATCACATATTACATATTATATGTATCAAACTAACTGGTAATAAGTAAACGCTAAACAAAGTAAAATATATTTATTTTAAAAGAATGAAATAATATTCTTTTAAGAATTATTTTTATTTTATCCAATAAAATTATAAAACATATTCTTTTAAATCCTATATTTGAAATCTACGAATGCCATCACCACTTTTGTTTCAGGGACATTATTAAAACACCAATAACTTTTTTTTTTTTTAATTAATCATTACTGCTTTAAAGATTACTAAACCCTAATTCATGTAACGGCATTGGTTGTGATGTGATGTGACAACAATTTCAGAACCCAATCAATAGTTCACCTGGACCACTTTTTTTAGGCCAAATCAAGAGCAAATTTCGGGGGAGGGCAGAATTTATTTTGTTGGATACGCTGGCTATTATGTTATGCCCATCTAAGTGGTGTAAATGTTGGCTGGGCTCGATGCCGGTGGGACCTTTATGTACTATAGTCGCCACTGATAAAGAAGATTTTAGACCAGAAAGCTGACACTTACTTCCAAGACTTGTACACATCTTCATTTTCAATATCATTGCTCACATAAAAATCTATAAATGTGAGAACAACTTCGTTTAAGTGACAATACCAGCCTGCATATTAAACTTTTAAGAACCATGGTGGTTTTTTCTAAGCTAGCAACATTCACCGATATCACAAGCAGGTTGGAACTCCCCATAACAGCACTAGATCATATTCTCCTCCCGCTGGGAGAACACAAAGTCGAGCTTGCTGTAACAGATAGCTCGGGCGAGCCATGGATATTCTGTTGCTGCACAAGGCCCCAAGGGCACCGCAAACCTTGTTTAAGAACAGGATGGCTTGCTTTTGTTCGAGCCAAACGCCTTAGAGTTGGTGATCGAATCTCGTTACACAGGCTTGAAGTAGGAGCGTTTCGAATTGAAGTTCGTAGAAGGGTAGATTTCATGTTGTTTGGAAACCAAATAGAAGTCGAGGTCGCTTGACTGGTTGAAATGGGGAATCGGTGTTATTATTTGTTTTTGTTTTCGTTTTTGTTTCATGGTGTGTATGGTGTAATAAGCTTTCAAGTGTTTTTGCTAATTCATGTCAGGTGGGTGTTTTAGCAATTCAATCTTTATTTCATGTGTGTTTTGGCGCCCACCAAAATTTATGGAGCCTAAAGCGTTGAGTTATGGTCAAATTGTGTTATTTGAAGAGCTCTCTTCTTCTTGTCTTTTACTCTTTGCATGATAGGTTCAATGAAGTTTCTTTAATTGAATTTTGTTTTTGAAGTACTCTTTTTCAAAGTTCGGTTTCAATTCTTGATCTGTATTAGCATCTTTAACAGAATTTTTTCTTCAAATGAGTGTTCCACGTGCACATTCTTAATCTCATTATCAGTCCTTCCAGGCAAATAATTCTTTAATTTCATGTATATATGAATGATGAACAGTTTGCTTTTTCTATCATTTACACTGCATTTTAAAATAGCCCCACCTAGAAATTTTAGTAGGTTTAACCGTTTAATCATATATTAATTTGAATAATTGAAAAATCAATGAATGAAACCACAAATTATACAAAAAAGTCCGGAACTGCAAAAAGCCCCCTTGCGCAAAAGAGCAGGTCCGTTTTCCGGCAAACAGTGAACGGAACGATGACGGGACAAAAATGGTTTGAAAGAGGAGATCAAGGGCTGACCAATGGTACAGATTTCCGATGACCAAAACGCCCGGAAAACGGACTGCAAAAAGCCCATTTGCTCAAAAGAGCAGGTCCGTTTTCCGGCGAACGGTGAACGGAATGATGACGGGGTGAAGAGGGTGAGAAAGAGGAGATCAAGGGCTAACCCATGGTCGTGGTTTGATAGATTTCCGATGACAGAAGCGCCCGGAAAACGGACTGCACAAAACCGTTTTCGCAAAAGAGCAGGTCCGTTTTCCGGCGAACGGTGAAAGGAATGATGACGGGGTGAAAAGGATGAGAAAGAGGAGATCAAGGGCTAACCCATGGTCGTGGTTTGATAGATTTCCGATGACAGAAACGCCCGGAAAAAAGGACTGCAAAAAACCCGTTTTCGCAAAAGAGCAGGTCCGTTTCGAATTGAAGTTCGTAGAAGGATAGATTTCATGTTATTTGAAAACCAAATAGGAGAAGTCGAGGTCGCTTGACTGGTTGAAATGGGGAATCGGTGTTATTATTTGTTTTTGTTTTTGTTTTCGTTTTTGTTTCATAGAGTGTGTATGGTGTAATAAGCTTTCGAGTGTTTTTGTTAATTCATGTCAGGTGGGTGTTTTTGCGATTCAAGCTTTATTTCATGTGTGTTTTGGCGTCCACCAAAATTTATGGAGCCTAAAGCTTTGAGTTTTGGTCAAATTGTGTTATTTGAAGTGCTCTCTTCTTCTTGTCTTTTACTCTTTGTATGATAGGTTCAATGAAGTTTCTTTAATTGAATTTTGTTTTTGAAGTACTCTTTTTCAAAGTTCGGTTTCAATTCTTGATCTGTATTAGCATCTTTAACAGAATTTTTTCGTCAAATGAGTGTTCCACACATTCTTAATCTCATTATCAGTCCTTCCAGGCAAATAATTCTTTAATTTCATGTGTATATGAATGATGAACAGTTTGCTTTTTCTATCATTTACACTGCATTTTAAAATAGCCCCACATAGAAATTTTTAGTAGGTTTATACCGTTTAATCATATATTAATTTGAATAATTGAAAAATCAAGGAATGAAACCACAAATTATACAAAAAAGTCCGGAACTGCCAAAAGCTCCCTTGCGCAAAAGAGGAGGTCCGTTTTCCGGCAAACGGTAAGCGGAACGATGACGGGACAAAAATGGTTTGAAAGAGGAGATCAAGGGCTGACCAATGGTACAGATTTCCGATGACCAAAACGCCCGGAAAACGGACTGCAAAAAGCCCATTTGCTCAAAAGAGCAGGTCCGTTTTCCGGCGAACGGTGAAAGGAATGATGACGGGGTGAAAAGGGTGAGAAAGAGGAGATCAAGGGCTACCCCATGGTTGTGGTTTGATAGATTTCCGATGACAGAAGCGCCCGGAAAACGGACTGCAAAAAGCCCCTTTATAATAGTATTATGTTCGTACCAAACCAATATTTCATGGAGTATTAGTTTTGCGTACGTGCTTAGGATGCTTTTAAGCAAAAAGCAATTGACTTGACGCAGAAGAAGAAAAGTTTTAGAATTCTGATATCATCTTCCAACATAATGATTTTATTTTGGCAGAGTATTACTACTATCAGATTTAATATATAAATTGGTAAAGAGAATAGGATGGTATTTATTAATTCATTTAAGTGGCTTCTATGGTTTAATATGAGAAAACACTATAACATTATAGAGATATATAGCTACACAAATTTATTGCAGAAAGGAAAACTGTAGTAAATATATATTTACAGTTACAAAAGTCAATATTGATAGCTAATTGAAATAGTTTTAGTGATAAGGTTTTCTCCCTCGAAGCTAATATTCATCTCTTGCTTTAACTTATTAAAATCATGACAATAACTAGTCATTTAGCTATAATGTATTAGCTATAGTTTAATATTATAGCTAATTAATGTATTTAACTATAAACATTTAATTTACATGGCATATAGTATCATTATTAGCTACGAGTTTAACTATATACCTATTATTTGTGAATTAGCTATAAAATATTAAAATTTATAGCTAATTAAGGTATTTAGCTATACAAATTTTATTTTTATGGTAGTAACAGTATTATAGTATCATTATTAGCTACTAGTTTAAATATATAGCTAATATGTGTGTATTAACTATAAATTATTTGAATTTGTAGCAAAATAAAGAATGTGAAAATTAATATACTACAATTCTTATAGTATACAGCTATATATATTCTAATTTATCTCATAAGTAATTATATTTTTATTACTTGTGAATTAAATAGTTATAGTCAAATTAAACATAGTGTTAATCACACAACCAATAGCTAACTTAAAAGAACTCTTCCCAACTTATCAAGCTTAGTTTCAATACAATTTAAATATGCTGAGCAAAATATTAAACTTTCTTCCATAATGTACCCCTCTATAGTAGAACCTTCTGGTAGACTTTTATTACGAACATAACACTTCAATTTTCCTAAAAACCTATACAAATGTTTCTTCAACTAATTAATAATTTATTATAACCACACATTAATTAAAAAAAAAAAAAAAGTAGATATATGAAATAATGAAAACAAAATATTGCTATCCGTTTAAGTATCTGATGCTCAGCTCGTTCCATGTACTCATTTGCTACACGTTCGACATCAGTAATCAATAAGTTGGAGATCAATTTGCAAGTTCGTTCTATAAACAGGAAATAAAGAATTCATTACGGAGCTTAGCAATAATAGGATTTAAGTGGCTCTCATCTCCTTATGATTTAATAAATTGTTTAATAAATCATTCTCAAGGTATCAATTGCAATTGATTTAAACCACTCGTGATTTAATTCACAATATCTTTTCATATTATTTATAATGGGTCAAATCGGCTCATGTGATAGAAAATTTATGACTCAATATGATATATGTTGCTACAGAAAACCGCAACAACCAGAGAGATCAATTGACCTTGACAAAATCGGAACAAATGTATGCATGATTAATGAAATCAGCAATGAACAATAAATAATTGTAAAAATTGAACAAAGAAAGGTTTTTAAAGTGGTTCGGCCAACTATATCTGGAGTCTACGTCTACTGTTTTTTTTATTGACTTTGAGAGTTACAATTAATAAGCCTTTGCCTAAAACAAAAATCTAACCCCTTTTGCGTTGTTTTTGGGGTATTTATACATGATTTTTTACCAAAAAAAAAAGAGAGAGAGAGATAAATCTAGGATTGCGATTAGACTTGGTATGCATCCCGTGATTTCAGCAATTGTGTGCTAAGATCGCACTAAAATCAATGTTGATACTATCTCCTCCGAAATATCATAGGATAATGTTTATCCTCTGATTCGTTGAACAACTGTAGAGATTGATCGCAACGAGCTCATTCTGGGTCGAGCTACATCCTCTCGCGAGCTTTAGATTGCATTGATCTATATCTGTTTGAGCTTTAGATTGCATCGATCTATATCTGTTTGAGCTTTAGACTACATTGATCTATATCTGTTCAAGATATCAGGCATTCCGAGCTTGCAGCAAATTCACACACAACATCTACCCCCTAGTGTTCGAAGGTCGTGTCGAGCTCCAAAAAATGAAGTTGATCTATTTGTCGCTTATACTAAATTCCTTCATCGCCTTAACTCGCATATAAGTTGTTGGATTTTTGTCAAGCTTTATTGTGCGACTTTAATTTCACTCGACGTGACCAAGACTTAGCTTCTCATGCAATGGTGTCAAATTCGAATTTTGAAATCGAGGATATAACGGTAATTTCTGAGCTAGCATGTCATGCATTAAATGCGGCCACCTTTTGCATTTACTTTTGTCGTGCGTGCGCTGTGACAGTTGGCCACACACGAAGTCGAGGCGATGTGCATTTGCCACTTACGGAGTCTAGGCGACATGTATCGACGGTTATGATTACTCGAATCGATGATTGATCACCCTTCATAGATCATCGTCGCATGCCACCATTAAACAGTCTAGATAGCTTATTGAATGGAGGGCTAAGATTCATCTCAAAATGGACGGCTCATATCGCTGCCCGCCTAATTTAAGGTTTAAGTTACCCAATTAATGCATGGTTAATTCCCTGTCCCTGATGAATCAAGCAGAATTAATTTATCGAAATAATAGGGTGGATGAAGAAGATGAAAGCGTGCATGAATGATGAATCAACATTTTATAAAATATAAAATATCGACAAATTATCTATGTGGATGTTTGCACCATAAATTTTGATA
>CM047739.1:11552499-11584682 GCA_026225825.1 Pistacia integerrima
TATCAAAAATTATTTTTGTAGCACTGCAGCCAAATCACCAAAATTGATAGGCTCTGATCACCGAATTTAACATTTCTCCCTCCTTTGCATGTTTATGACCAACTCCATGTCTGTTGCCTGGTATTGTTGGTCGAAAATCATCTTTGTATCTTGCTTTTGATCGGATCACCAAAACTGATGATAGAATTATAAAATCATCTTTGTATACTGCAGCCGAATCATCAACATTGATATGCTCTGATAATCTAATTCAACATCTTCTCTCTGGTTTGCATGTTTATGACCAACTCCAGGTCTGTTACTTGGTGTTGTTGATCGAAAATCATCTTAGTATTCTGCAGTTGATCAAACCATCCAAACTGATGATAGAATTATATTGCCACACTCACTCACTCACTAGGGATATTATCAACTGTAGAATAAAGCAAGAAGAATAGCACATTTGTTCATGGATGCATCCATCATCATCAACAACAACAAATGCGTTGTTATTCTTGCTTTATCGCCAGACCCATGCAATTCTTTCCGCTCATCACAACCTAAAGTTGATGGTGGAAATTTCTCCATCTTTTGAGAAGGCCACGAATAGCTTGAATCATAGAAATAAAAGAGCTCGCTCTAGAAATTAATTATGGTTTCATTGGAATTTCCTAAAAATATGTTAGAGATAAAATGGAATAATATCAATGAGCTTAGAGATAAAATGGAATAATATCAATGAGCTGAAATGGTACATATTTTGAAACAACTGAGTTAGTTTTATTATTATTATTCTTACCATTTGAACTTTTTTTTTTAAGATAATATTATTTACTATTGAGTGTGTGTTTGGATCGAGGGAATATAAGATAATGGGGATAATCTTCATTTATTTTGCTAGATTCTAGTGTTTAATTTGTAAATAATAAAATATTACGAGAATCTTTTATTGTAAATAGTGTTTACTGTTGGTAATATGGGGGGTAATTTGGTACCCTCTCCCACCCTTGGGATTAAAAATTACTGGAGTAATATGATTTTTATATCTATTTTGCCCTTAATTAAATACCATTTCAAAGACAATTGCCCTCAAATGTCTACCAAATAACGATTATTCAGTCCCACTACATTTGAGAAACTAGCTAAAATACCATAGCCATAAAAAAGTTTAAAAGTTAACAAAATACCCCCAGCCACCCAAGACCACTGCGACTGTTACTTAACACAGTTGGCCTCTGGTGTTAGTCACCATAATGGTGCATGACTGGTGGGATCTGGCTGGTCGTGCGCCAGAAACAATCAGATCTGTCCGTTTTTATGGCATTTCACGACCATGGATTTGCCAGTGCACGGCTGGCCATATATAGCCATCCATGCACCATCCATTGACTACCGACAGTGGTGGTTGGCTACTGGTAGTGACTTGGGGTGAGTGAGAGTAATTTTGCTACAAATTAAAGTTATATATGACTGGAGTATTTTAGCAAAATTTTAAATTTAGGGAGTTAAAAACAAATGATTAAAAATAATAATAAAAAATAATATTATATTAATATTTAAAAAGGAGGGCAATTTAGTAATCTATATAATATACCCATCCATTTATCATCTCAATCAAACATATTATTCATCAATTTATTTAAACTAACTAAACGTATTTTCTAAACATTCACAGTAGTCTTCAAGGTGATCTATCTTTCCGTTAATATAACATCCCCTATAATAAAACTTTATATGATCCAAATGTCCCCTGAGATATAAAAAATATATCCATAGGTTGATAGCTTCAAATCTTTTATATCAATGAGTCAAAAAAAGTTACAAATTTTATGTTTTATTACTTTGTTTGGATTGAACAAGTCAAGCCGATGATGAGCTCCAAATTTATGTAAAATTCGTTATATTTTGTCAAGGAACAATAATATACTATATTTTGAATTCAAAGGTTTAAAATAAAATTAAACAGAAAATTTAGGGTAGGTGGTTATGACCATATAACTAATTAACAGATTAACAAACTTGTATTTTCCGAATAATTTTTTGTTATAAATTAAGCCCTAGAAACTTTATTTTCTTCACATTAATTGTCAATTATTAATCCCCTCTTTTAGATTAGATATCCCCATGGCAAAGTCTAACATGAAGAGCTTGAAGGCAGCTCATTTTGCACTTGTTTTTATTGTCTTTACAGCGATCTTGCCTCTTCATCAATGTAAATCACAATACTTCTCCTGCTTCAAGTGTTTTAAATATTGGTTTCAAATAAATCCCACAGATTTTATTTTTTTCATTTGGTTTTTGATTAATCAGGTTATGTTCAAGGAACTTGTGAGCAAACAACGTATCAAGGTTTAGAAATGTGGTGTTGCACAGCAAATGCCCGTTCTGTAGGATGCTTTCCCTCACAAAAGAATTGTTTATCTAGTCGCCGTGGGGCAACCTCAGCCCCCAAAGGAGCCCCAAGTCTAGCCCCTCTTCCATTTCCACCCCGCAGCAATCCACCAGAGCACTATTAATCGGGCTGTCATGGATACATATTTGTTACTTTCCATAACCCTTGAGCTTGTTTGATGCTTTTTCTTGAAGCACGACATGGTTTTTGTAGTTCTCACACTGTTGCTTTCAAGCAAGCCACTCCCAAACCCACCTAAACTTTATTGCAAAAGGTAACTTTTTTTTTCTTTCGATAACAATTTTAACTGTTTATTTTGATGCCTATATATATACCAGCTAAAGTCTATACATAAAATGAACTCTAAATGGGATTTTTTGAAATTATAAGTACTAGAATTTTCAAGACTTGAGTTAAAAACCATGAGTTTGATTTCCTGTTGAAGATGAATTATCACGAGCAAGTATTAGAATTGTCATCTTGTGTAATAGTAAACCCTCGTGGGCTTGTCATGTCACTTCTTTAATTCAAGAAAGAAAACTTTATGCTATGTAGTAGTTGTTCTTAATTAACAGAATAAGTTAAGTGATTCATGAAATAGTTTATGTGGGGAACATTGTTTCAATCGTGGTCGGCCTACCGACACTGGTTTACCACTTTCCTGGTCATTTTTGAAAATTATAGTAAACCTTCAAGAATCATTCGAGGGGGTATTTTGGTTATTCAACATAGAACCAAATCATCCGTGGTCCGGAATAAAGTCTCCACCAATGACCCCCTTTGGCCTTTTTCAATCGCAAAGCTCTGCATACACCACTAGGTGATGGGGTAAATTTTGCAAAAATAAAATTATCAAATGAAAATTTCTCTTTTCTCAAATTACTTCAATGTCCTTGTGTTCTTAAATGCATCCATCCATCATGATTTGGCAGGTGCCCTTCCTGTTTCTTCCTTGGTCCTTAATTAATTTTATACACGTCGCTTGTGCTCCTCCATGCATTTCTTGCTTAAGAGTCCGTATTCTTGCTTAAGCTAGAGGGGAATGGTCCCCTTTATTCAATTCTCTTTAATACAGAGAAGCAAACTCTTTTTTTTTTTTTCAAATGGAAAGAAGAATTGATTTATGAATTTATTTAAGTTAAAATAGGAGAATAATTTAAATTAAAGGAGTTCTATTAGGAAGAAAAGTATGAATCATAGTAGAATAAGAATGTCTTATTTTACCTATAAATAGGAGAGTAAGAATAAATTCAAGGTTATGACTCATGCGAGAGGGAAGTAAAGAAAGAGATAATGCGAGGACATAAGGGGTTTTGATGTAAGGGTACTATGGGTATCGAGTAAATACCAAGGGATATTAAACACCATAAAAACGAGATGTCCATCTAAGTAAGGGTACTAGTTGATGGTGTGATGAAATACTTGCATCGTATTCATATTATTATAGAGATAACCCTCTTATCCGTGCATGTAAGCAAGTTATGCTGAACCACGTAAAATATCGTGTGCCTTTTTATGCTGTTATGTTTTTGTTCTTTAGTTTATTTTTTTTACTCCTCCGATTTTCAACATGTTATCAGAGTAGATTTTGATTTTTCAACATGATATCAGAGCTTATTTTCTTAAGGAACCTATGAGAGATGAAACTTGGGACCTATCAGAGCTAAACTATCCTCGACCCGACTCACGCCAAGCGCCACAAGGGAGTGGCAGACAAGGTGACCACAATGACAAAGGTGTTATCGGATTTGAGTGGGAGAGAGTGTCATACCGAGTGCCCGAAGCAGAAGAAGGTAGACAGGGTGGTCAACTCCAAAATTCTCACATCGAGCAGGAGGGAGGTTCTTGAGAAGATGAACCTGAGGAAGAAAAGAAGAGACTCCAACACAGGTTGGAGAGAAGAAGCCAACATTAAGGGTGGAAGGCTGAAGTTGTAGAAGAAATGAGGAGTAAGAGAATGAAGAACAAGCTTAGAACATGAATTAGCAAAATGGTTTTCTGCCTGGAAAATTTCATTGCAGTTCTAACTTCCAGAATCAACATTATAACCAACAAACAGAGCTCAATCCCAAATTCTGCTAATTTTTGTGTGCAAATGAGCCTGTCAGGTTCAACATAAAGCAGAACTAACATATAAAATATTCAGCTGATGAAATAACGAAAATAGATCTCTAAGAGTTTATAGTGGTGAGGTTCTGAAACTATCAGGAATATTCAGCAGGCAAGGAACAGTTAATCTTGACCTGACCTTGAGATCCTGACAGGACTCCAAGGCTTGACATCTTAACTATGGCCCTGGCAAAGTCAATTCTGAAGATCGTTCCGTCGCCTGATGCGTAAGCCTTTACCAGGGTGCAGTTTTCTCATTAGCCATCAATTGCTGATCAGCATAGTCCTCTCCCTCTCAGCAAGCTCCGGAAATAATTTGTCAAAATCTGAGCCTGATGAAATTGCAGAATCATTAAGGCTGCTGCTGCCGTTGTTGGCCTGACAATTCAGTCTCAGTTCATTCAGAAAATCAGCAGGAATAGTTTGATCTGGTTGACCTGTCCCCGTAAAGTTGTAGAGGCGGCCTGTAATGAACTGACGGCTAATTTTTCCGATGTTGTGACTTGTGCACCCCTGCAGATAGCAATAGCGAAGTAAAAATTTTACTTCAAGCAATGAATTTTATGACCGAAGAGATAAATGGGAAAATTTAAAGAGTGTGTACCTAAAAGACTGAATGTTTCTCTTTCATTGAAGCCTCCGAGAGAGAACTGGTGAAGTGTTTGGGAAAGATTGCCATCAGGTTTTGGAATCTCATATCCATAGCTTCCTGAAAGTATGATTCACTACTGTCTCTCCTGCCTGTAAATTTTGGATAGTATGGACCACCTTGCTGTGATATTTAGATACAAATAAACACTCTTGAAATATAAGAATAAAAATTACCACATTTGATCAGTTGTATATTTATGATTGAGAAGAAACAAATAGAAACTTCAAAACACAATCTAGCCATGATAAGCTTGGCTCAAGTCAGTTCTATCAACAAGACCAAGCACTACATTAATCTAATTTGTCTTCTCCAACAAAACCAAAACTGATGATATAAGTATAAAAATCATCTTTGTATACTGCAGCCGAATCATCAAAATTGATACTCTGATCATCGAATTCAACATCTTCTCCCTCGTTTGCATGATTATGACCAACTCAAGTTCTGTTGCCTGGTGTTGTTGGTCGAAAATCATCTTTGTATCCTGCAGCTGATCGAATCACCCAAACTGATGATAGAATTATAAAATCATCTTTGTATGCTGCAGCCGAATCATCAAAATTGATACGCTCTGATAATCGAATTCAACATCTTCTCCCTGGTTTGCATGTTTATGACCAACTCCAGGTCTGTTACTGGTGTTTTTGGTCCAAATCGTCTTTGTATCCTGCAGCTGATCGAATCACCCAAACTGATGATAGAATTATATTGCCACACTCACTAGGGATATTATCAACAGTAGATAGGGTGTGTTCAGTAGAAAGAATTGCATGGGTCTGGCAATTAATTAATTAATTAATTAAAGCAAGAAGAATAACACATTTGTTCATAGATGCATCCATCATCAACAACAACAACAAACGTGTTATTCTTCTTGCTTTAATCGCCAGACCCATGCAATTCTTTCCGCTCAACAGACCCTAGTGTTGACGGTGGAAATTTCCTCCATCTTTTGAGAAGGTCACGAATAACTTAAACCATAGAATTATAAGAGCACACTCAAACAACGAGGGAGGTAAGCTAGCTACATATAGAAGGAGGTAGAATCCATTAGAGTTGGGAATAATTAATGAAAATAGGCAAAGTTGGGAGGCACCGCCACCACCCAAATGCACCAAAAGGACAGATTCTCAGAGAGAGTAACTTTATCTACCTTCCTAAGTGTAATTACTTGCTGCTGAAGGAAGAGATCATCTCTAAAGTGGTAATTATAAATAATTTTTCTTCCATTATTAAATATAGCCTTACGTGAACATGAAATACGACGTTGCATTAGTGGGATATGATGTGGACTTCAACTAAAAAAATTGTCCAAGTTGCTTATTGTTTAATTAAAATTAAGTTAGACAATACAACAAAAATGACTTATAGTAATACTGAACAGTAACACTGAACTATAGATTATTTATGATAATACTTGATATTAAAATATTACGATAACAATTTTTAGAGTTAAATTAACCGAATGCTCTCCTGGGATTTACAAAAAAAAAAAAAAAGTGTCTTATAACTTGAGGCCCACAGAGTTTTATATAATTACTATTAACCCCTAAAATAATTAAACACAAAATCGTATTAAATGAAAACTTACCTAATCTAACAATTAAGTCTAAAAACAAATTAAATGAAGTTGTACATTATAAATAAGGCCCATCGTATACAATTTGAATTACCCAATCCAATAATTAAACCAAAATTCAAAATAAATGAAATTTTAGATTATAAATAAATAAAACACATTTGATTCAAACTTAATAAATTAAGGTTTTGATATAGGAAAAATTCTTTATTACCTCATAAATCATATTCTACTTAATTTCTTTAATTTAATTTACCTTTAGAAAATTAAGATTTTTTATGGGTTTCCTTACATTAGTATGCATGAATTCTTTTATTTGCTTTACCATATACATATTAGGAAAATTATGATTGTATTGAACAGAAAAAATTATCAATAAATATTATAGTTTTAATAGTTATGATTATGAAACAAAAAATTAAAGTATATTATTTTTTAATTGGCCGAACGACATGCACCTACCCATAGTTTGTTGTTAAGACAATTTGGTACCCAAAAGGTTTGAAAATGATAAACAGCTACTTTTCGTTAAAATCTATCAATAAATTTCGCTTGAAGAAGTATAATGTGGTAATTTTCCATTCAATTAAAAAAGAGGCCAATTTCCTCTCTTTTCTTCTTTCTTTTTCGATGCATTATAATGAACAATGCTTCAATGTCTTCGTCTCTGCCACTTACCACCTTCTAATGAAAATCCATCTCTGACTCTCTATTTCCGATCTTCCTTCTTTCTCTTTAAAGATTTTGACTTTCCAAGTTTTGGAGAGAGAGTAAAGGGTCCTTGAGTTTTTTTTAAGGAAGGTTGATCACACTTCATGCCCCTTTAAGCAACCATGTCTGATATAGCTAAAGAAGCCTGGAGAAAATATCTTATACAACTCCAACTACACCCACTAAAGACCAAGGTTTTATTCTATTCTTGATCCTCATCAATACCTTTTTTTTTTTTTTTTGTTGGGGGAAGTAGTTGGTGTTTGTGGTGGAGGTGAAGCTTTTGGTGGATCAAATGGTGGTGATGGAGATGAATTTGATGGAGGAGGACTTGTTGGTGGATTGGCCATTGGTGGTGGTGGAGGGGAATTCGTTGGTGGAGGTGAACTCTTTGGTGGATTAGATATTGGCGGTGGTGGTGGTTGAGATGAATTGGTTGGTGGATTAGAAACAGGTGGAGATGATGGTGGTGATGTAGGTGAAATGGATTGTTGAGGAGGAGAGGGAGAAGGTGTAGATGTCAATGGGGGGTAGAGATCTACTTTGAGGAGGTGTTGGTGAGACAGGTGGCTATGCAGGAGGTGATGGAGTAGAAGGTGTGAATAGGTCAAGTTGATTTGCATTGGGCTCAGAAGGTGAGGAGGTTGTAGGAGGTGGAGAAGATGGTTGTGATGATGGGGGTAGACTAGTGTTAGATGGTGGTGGATGGAGGGTGGTGGAGGTGGCACAACAATGGGAGATGAATTTAGAGGCGGCACGGCGGTAAAGAAAAATATTTGAAGAAAAGAAAAAGAAATAAGAAAGAGACGAAAGTGGTCTTTTTTCGGCTGAATGCAAAATTATCTTATTGTCCTTCTTCAAACGGAATTCACTAATAGATTCTAACGGAAAGTGGCTGTTTGTCATTTTCAAACCTTTTGGATATCCAATTGTCTTTATGACAAACTATGGGTGGGTGCATGTCGTTCAACCTTTTTTAATTTTGCTAACCTCACTAGAATTCCTAGTCCTGCACTGATAGAGATTTGAAAACATAGAAATCTCTTTAGTCTCTATTAAAATATACTCAATTTGCAGTTTCATTAGCTTCTTGTTAGAATTTTAAGGTCCGTTTGGTTCATTATTCTAATACTCTTTAGAATAATATTCTGAAAAAAGTTAAATTGGGTGGATATTACAACGTAGGATTTGAAAATTAACAAAAATACCCTCTATGTTTGTTTATTTACTAAACACCCCCATAATAAATATTAAAAGTTAACAAAAACACCCCCAACCCACCCATTAAATACGAACAGCAGGCAACCACCATTGGAGGGTGGTCGGAGTCACTGTATTGGCACATGACCGGCTAGATCTTACCGGTCATGCGCCAATATGGCTTTTTCCGGCTAGATCCACCGTGGATCTAACCGGAAAATGCCAGATGTATGGCTAGATCTGGCCGTTGACAACCAGATTTGGCTGTATTTAGTCGTCAATGATGGTTAAAGATACGGCCGTCATTGACGACTTGCTACGGGCAAAGATCTGGCCTTTTTTGGCCAGATCCACCGTGGATCTTGCCTGAAAAAGGCTAGATCGGTGCACTATCTACCAAATTCAGCAGGTAGTGCGCCATTATACCAGATTTCGGCCAGCTTCGGGTAGTGGTGGCCGAAATCTGGTAAATGCAGGTTGTTGGGGTGTTTTTTGCAATTTCTTAAAAAAATTGGGGGTGTTTAGTTAAATTAACAAATTTAGGGGGGTTTAAAAGAAATTGAATAATATAGAATAATATTTTGAAAATAAGCCAATTTTACTGTTTAACTTTATTGGAAAAACTTATAATGATATTTTGAAGAGTGAATTAGACAGAGCCTTAATATTCATTTCTTCATGGATACACTTTTGTGACACTAATAGATGGATCATATGCCACTTTAAGTTTTGTATATAAAATATTTTTGATGTTACATTATTTTTCCCAAAGTTATAACTTTCATATTATTATATGCATATTGTTGTTAGGGGTTCTAGAAAACGAAACTTTATTAGAAGTTAATTTATATTATATGTATAACAATATTTCATTTTAAATGAAGACTTAGGGGTGAAGTAACTGAGGTGGAAAACCACAAAAAAATACATTTGTTTACAATAAACATTTAATTTCAAATTTCAAATTGTTAAAGTTTGCTGCATATATACGCATTACAGAATTTATAAAGGGGTTTTTCCGGTCCCCTAAGGTTTAATTAAGTTATTGAAAAATTAAGGGTTTCAGAAATAACAAAAAACCCTCAAACCAAGACGTTGGTATGAACACTGCCCATATCCCACCATCAATCTTCTACAACACAAAAACATTGTTTTAGGTTTAGTTTGGGATTGGTTGTAGCTTGTTTTATAATCACTTATGGATCAACTCTAGTATTAATCAACTTCTGATAGAATTTATATGCAATGTTTGTTTTACTTAACTTTAAAAATATTTTTGGTTTTAGGAGATGAAATATAACCACTATAAAAAGAAAAAAGGAAACATTTATAAATAATTTTTTTCATTAATAAAACATTGCTTTAATTAACTATTTCCTACTATTTCTTATTAAACAAAAAAAAAAAAAAAAAACCGAGCATCTGGTGTGAGCTTGTTTCAATTTGTTTAAAAACAAAGAAGATGGAGATGAGAGACAAGTGTTAATGGTGGACTTATGAGACAAATCACACCAAACCCTCGCATCTCTTATTTCCTTCCCTTCACTTGCCTAGAAATAATGGAGATTATTTTTTATTTAGTTTAGTTGATAAATATTGTGTAAATACTTTTTTCTAACCTTCAACCGTTTAATTTAATAGAAATTTTGTAAGGGTAGTCTAACGATAGGTTATTTAAAAAACCTTCGGGGTATTTTTTATTAAACTAAAATAATAATTTTTTTTAATATTTCTATTTATAAATGATAACATTTGATGACTTAATTTCTCTTTTGAAGAGGAAATTCCATATTTGGCGAACAATATATCCCTAGTCTTGTGAGTGAGATATAAATATATTTTCGCTTCATAGTTAGATTCAATTATTTTTATTACCCATTTCAGAATACCATTTTTTATGAAGCAAAATTTTAAACAATGACTACAAAAGTAGCTAGCTTCTTATTAGAAGCAATTAATTTCTAAAATAATGTGCATGGTACATATATCGAAGTGTGAGTCCACTTGACAATTCTTTAATCCCTGAAGAAAAAACCATCCATAAGGGAAGATTATATGAGGGGTGATGATAGTAGCCCAGCTGATAAAAATTTGATAAATTTTACCCTATTTGCAAATTCAATTAATTAGCTATCTCCAAATAAAAGTGTTTTACGTCGATCCACACTATCTTCTCCCTTCAATCACAATAGAATTGAAAATGAATTAAGAATCTTCCATAGATTGCTCCCAGAGATTTGGAAGCCTGCGTCGAGTCCCTTCCACTAATCTTACGTACATATATTAAATTAATTAGCTAATTAGTTAATCAGATATAGGGTTCAAAGACAACTTAATTCTCTTTGCGATGTGCTAGGCTGCAGTGCACCAGGTTAGGTTAACTTTTTAAATGGCTATATATAAACTAAAGTAATCGTGCTTAATTTGAGCCATAGAGATCAGAGAAACCTCAGGTAGAAATAATAAAGCAACTTGCAAGGCAGAGAAGAAAACTTACACCAACAATTGCTTCAAACACAATAGGCTCTCCTTATAGCATAGAAGATTGACAACATGAGTGACCTAATTAAGTATTCAATTTAATTAATGCACCATGGGGTCGAGTCTTTGTATGCCACTAATTTAATTTGTTAATTACTGTATTATTTTCAACTAAATTAATATTATGCCTTTAATTAACAATCATATATATATTCAAAAAGGATATATTCAAAGCATTCAAAACAGGAACCTACTCCAAATAACAATAACATATTCAAAGCATTCAAAAAGGGTGATAGATATGAAGTTGATGAGTTTTTTTTAATAGAAATAAAGCTGAGTATAATAGGAACCCCAATTACAATGGAATTCATCTTGAAAATGAATAATCTTCCATGGTTGGCTCTTCGAGGTTTAGGAACCCCAGCCAGAGCAAACCAGCGTCCTCTAAATAACAACCATATATTCAAAAAGGGAACCAACTCCAAATAACAATCATACATTGAAAGCATTCAAAAGGGGAACCTATTTTAAATAACAATCATACATTCAACGCATGCAAAATGGGTGATAGATACAAAGTTGATGAGTTTTTTTTTTTTTTTTTAATAGAAATAAAGCTGCTTAATTTCCTTGTTAATTTGTTTTAAGTTCATAATACTATTTAATCCCATCGCCTCTATTTATTATTTCTGTCAAATTGCAGTCGCCATTTTTCCTTTTTGATCAAATCTGAGTTTGCTTTGCTTAGGAAATATGTTGTCTCTAAATTCTTATTAGCATTTTTATCCCAATTAACTTCAATTTTCATGAAAACAAAGAAAATAAAAGACTTCATAAGACATATCAATTAGCACTTTTATCGTTTTTATTTATTTTTTAGTAAGCGCAGTACTACATTTATAATTTTTTCATACAATTTTGATGTGACAGTTTGTAGTAGATCTCGTCTGTTCAAATATAAACTGATCAATCGCGAGCTGCCATCTCAGGATTATATAAAAAAGTTGTACGAGGAAGTTGTAAGTATAGTTTTATTGTTTTGGTAAACCTAATAATTGAATTAAAAAAAGTAAAGATTACCAGCCTAAAAAGAGAACTCCCCTTTAGAAACACGACCTTGGACATACCCAAAGGACAAGGCTATACAAAAGGCTAAACAAAGCCAAAGGGGACACAGTCCAGAACAAAGGAAACTTAGAAAACACTAGTCCCTACTGTTTATACAAAAGGAGCCTGCAAAAGCCATACAAAAAACAAGGCACTAGCTTCTTGTCCCTCCAAAAAAAAAAAAAAACTACTAACAAAGAACCTTTAATAATTTCCAGCACCTAACAGCCGGCTCATAACCACTTTCCCCTGAAGAATCATTTGCCAATGAGTGTGCCTTACACAACAATTTACATATGTGAAAAGATCAACTGTGTAGGAATATAAAAAGGGTATTAAAATAACAATAACACGATACTGACTCAAGCTAACATCAGACGGAGATTTATTATTTATTCTTTCTTAAAATATAAATTGTCAAACGCACTTATTTATATAGGAGTCAAACCCTAAATTTAATAGAACTAGGAATCCTCCCTAATTCTACTTGAACTATATATCTTTGCTTCATCATCGGTAGATTCAGTTAATTTCATTTCCATTTCAGAATACCATTATTTATGAAGCGAAATTTTAAACAATGACTAAAAAAGTAGCTAGCTTCTTTATTATGTTCTTGAATAAATAATCAAGTACCAATAAATTTGACTATATAGGGCCTGTTTGGATGGGGGTAATATTAGATAACTGGGTTAATATTTTTTAAATTAAGCAGATGACGATGTTTGGTTAATTTGTAAAAAATTATTCCCAGAATCTTTTATGACAAACCGTGGCATTTGGGGGTAAGTTGCCAAGAATATTAGGTGCGTTTGGTTTATTATTCTGATACTTTTTAGAATAATACTTTGAAAAAAGTAAAATTGGGTGGATATTACAATGTAGGATTTAAAAATTAATAAAAATATCTCATATGTTTGTTTATTTACTAAACACCACTATAATAAAATATTGAAAATTAACAAAAACACTCTAACCCACCCATTAAATACCGACAGCTGACCACCACCGCCGGAGGGTGGCCAGAGGCGCACGATCGGCTGGATCTGGCTAATCGTGCGCTGATATGGCTTTTTTCGGCCAGATCCACGGTGGATCAAGCACCGTCGTGCTATTGATTATGGCCTTTTTCGGCCAGATCCACGGTGGATCTGGCCGTATTTGGTCGTCAACGATGGCCATATCTTGGTCGTTGTTGATGATTGGCTATGGCCAAAGATCTGGCCGTTAACGGCTAGATCTTTGGTTATAGATCTAGCCTTTTTTGGCCAGATTCACTGTGGATCGTGTTGGAAAAGGCTAGATCGGCACACTACCAGCCAGATTCAACCGGTTGTGCACCATTATACCAAATTTCGGCCAGCTTCTGGCGATGGTGGCCAGAATCTGACAAATGTGGGTTACTAGAGCGTTTTTGTCAATTTCTATAAAAAAAAAAATTGGGGGGTGTTTTGTTAAATTAACAAATTTAGGGGGTTTAAAAAAATAGAATAATATTTTGAGAATAAGAGAATAAATGTGTATTTTAGATAGAATATTGAAAAATTGTGTACCAAATGAAGTCATTATTACCTTCTCCGCGCAGGGGGTGTTATTATCAAAACTTACCCCGGGTAATCATATTTTATGTCCTATGTTGCCCCTAAATAGTTAAGCAATTGGTCCAAATTACCCTTATATTTGTTAAGATTTACAAAACACCTAATTCACTCATGTAAACCCTTTTGTCCTCAGTTTTTAAATTTTTTGGATGACATTGCCCTTGTTTATTGCCATTATTTACATAAATGTCATTGTACCCAGAATTGGCCACCACCACCAGTCGTTGTTGGCCGCCGCCAAAGGCTGCCAAAAGTTGCCTTAATGGCGTAAGACTAGTCATATAAGGCCGGCCATGCGCCGGTGAGGCTTTTTCCAGCCATGGATCACAGATTCATGGTGGAAAATGACAAGATCTGGTTGTTTCACAGCTAAAGATGTAACTGTGAAACGGTCAAGTCTTTGGTCGTAGAATGGCCGGTTGTCACGGCCAAAGACCTCAGCCTATTTCTACACTAGATCTGCAGGTACCTCCGTCGACGTCACTTCCGTCATCGTGACTATCACCCGTCACCGCTAGCTGGTGGTGGTCACGCGGCTGGGTCTTAGGGCTTGGCAGGGTGGGTAGGCATGTTTTTATTAAGTTTAAAACGTTTTTTATTGCTAGGGTGTTTTTGCTAAATTTGAAAAGGAGGGGGTTAAAAAATTATTCAATATATATATATATATATATATATATATATATATATATATATATATATATATATATATATATATCAATATCATTATATTACTATTTAAAAAGGAGGGCAATTTAGTAATCTATATAACATACCCACCAATTTATCCCTCAACCAAACATATTATTCACCAATTTATTCGAACCAACCAAACACATTTTCTAAACATTCCCAATAATTTTCAAGGTGATCTTTCTTTCCGTTAATATAATATTCCCCTATGGGGGCGTTTGGATCATATAATGTTTTATTATAGGGGGATATTATATTAACGAAATAAAAAATCACCTTGAAGATTACTGGGAATGTTTAACAAATGTGTTTGGTTAGTTCAAATAAAGTAGTAAATAATATGTTTGGTTGGGAGGATAAATGGGTGGGTATGTTATATAAATTACTAAATTACCCTTATTTTTAAATATTAATGTATTTTTTATTATTAGTTTTTGAATAATTTTTTAACCCCCTACTTTTCAAATTTAGCAAAAATACCCTAGCAACCAAAAATATTTTAAACTTAACAAAAATACTCTTACCTACCCCAAGCCACACAGGCACTCACCACCATCGCAGGCTGCCGCCAACAAGCACAAACTCGTCGTGATGTCGACAATGCCACAGATTTGGCCATGGCCGTTTCATGGCCAAAGATGTGGTACATGAAATGGCCACAGGTCTTTGGTGAATCGCGTGGTACATTTGCCGCTGCAGATGTCCTGTAATAGGCCCGGTCTTTAGGTAGTGAAAGCGTTGCTGTTTCTGACCGCAGTCTGGTATGAAATGGCCGAGTCTTTGGCCAGTGATATCTTGCTCGTTTCACAACCAAAGACCTGGTTGTTTCTAACAGATCCATGGTCGAAAAAGGCCTCATCAGCTCACGGCCAACCATATACGATCAGTCGTATGCCATTATGACGACTTTTGGCAGCCTTCGGCGATAGTCCACAATGGCTGGCGATGGTGGCTAGTTCTAGGTACAATGACATTTCTGTAAATAATGACAATAACAAGGGCAATGTCATTCGAAAAATTTAAAAAATTAGGACAAAAGGGTTTGCATGAGTGAATTGGGTGTTTTGTAAATCTTAACAAATATATGGGTAATCTGGACCAAATGCTCAACTATTTAGGGGCAACATAGAACAGAAAATTTGATTACCTGGGGTAAGTTTTAATAATAACACCCCAACAACAAACCCCCTCTCTTCCTAGGTATTAAGATTCCTGACAATTTACCCCCCAAATGCCACTGTTTGTCATAAAATATTCTGAGTATAATTTTTTACAAACCAATCAAATATCGTCATCTGTTCAATTTAAAAAATATTACCTCAATTATCTAATATTAATCCAATCCAGACGGCCCCTATAATTAATAAAACATTATATGATCTAAACGCCCTCATATTGATACAATTCCAGGTAAAAATCTCATTATCAAAGCATTACTTAAATTAAACAGATAAAAAAAGGTTGCAAATTATATGTTTTATTACTTTGTTTGGATTGAACAAGTCAAGCCAATGATGAGCTCCAAATTATGTAAAATTCGTTATATTTTGTCAAGGAACAATAATATACTATTTTTTGAAATCAAAGGTTAAAATAAAATTAAATAGAAAATTTAGGATAGGTGGTTATGACCATATAACTAATTAACAGATTAACAAAGTTGTATTTTCCTAATAATTTTTTTTCCTATAAATTAAGACCTAGAAACTTAGTTTTCTTCACATTAATTGTCAATTATTAATCCCCTCTTCTAGATTAGATATCGCCACGGCAAAATCTAACATGACGAGCTTGAAGGCAGTTCATTTTGCACTTGTTTTCATTGTCTTTGCGGCAATCTTTCCTCTTCATCAATGTAAGTCACAGTGCTTCTCCTGCTTCAAGTGTTTTAAATATTGGTTTCAAATAAATCCTACAAATTTTTTTTTTTTTCATTTGGTTTTTTGATTAATCAGGTTATGTTCAAGGAAATTGTAAGCAAACAACGTATCAAGGTTTAGAAATGTGGTGTTGCACAGCAAATGCCCGTTCCGTAGGATGCTTTCCCTCGCAAAAGAATTGTTTATCCAGTTGCCGTGGGGCAACCTCAGCCCCCAAAGGAGCCCCAAGTCTAGCCCCTCTTCCATTTCCACCCCGCAGCAATCCACCAGAGCACTATTAATCGGGCTGTCATGGATACATATTTGTTACTTTCCAAAACCCTTGAGCTTGTTTGATGCTTTTTCTTGAATCATGACATGGTTTTTGTAATTCTCACATGAAAATGGAAGGTTTATATAACCTATAGTTCTTGGATAACTCTCTTTCTCTGGGATCATACTATAGTATTCATAATGTTACTGGTTTATAATACATTCAATCCTGTTGTTAATGTATGTATGCATTTATACAATGTATTGAAATCAACAAAATTTGAGGAATAATAATAATAACAATTTCCTTTATGAAATTATGATCGTACGGTGTTTATATACTTATTTTAATCACGATGATTATAATTTAAAATTTAATATAAGAGGCTTTCAGGGTTAGTCATTGATGACTAATTAAACAATATTTGATTCACCTCCTTTTAAGGAAATTTTCTTACGTTAAAAACCTTACGAAGATTTTTATGTTTGACTGATTATTTTATCTACCCTAACTTATATTGATATAGTTGTGAGCTAATTTTGTTGACATGCCTTGACAAGGATAAAAAATAGACTAAATTTAGAATTAAAGGTTGAAATTTATAGAAAATTTAGGATAGTTTATGACAATGTAATTGATTAAGCAATTAAGAAAGTTGTCTTTCCCTAATAATTTTTGTTGTCAATTCCATCTTCTGGATAGATAGATAGATATTTATGGCAAAAACCAACATGAAGAAGTGCTTGAAGGCAGCCCATTTGGCTCTTGTTTTCATTGTCAGGGCAACAATCTTGCCTCTTCATGAATGTAAGTTTAACTCCTTTTTTTGGCTCATCTTTTAGAAAGCATTATCACATTTTCCCTTAACTTAATATGATTAATTAGGTGCTTAATTAAATTAATCAGGTTATGTTCAAGGAACTTGTGAGGAAAAAACTCATCAAGCTTTAGCAATGTGGTGTTGCAAGCAAAGGCCCGTTCCGTAAGATGCTTCCCTCACAAAAACATTGTCTATCCAGCTGTCGTGGGGTGTCCTCAACCCGCAAAAAGAGCCCCCAGTCTAGCTCCTCTTCCAAATCCACCCCACAGCAACCTGCCAAATGAGCAATAATCCAGCTGTTGTGTGTCTATTTGATGCCTTTCCCGAATCTTAAAGAGGTTTAGTTTTCTTATTCTCCCATAAAAATGGAGGGCAATAGTTCTAGCATCGCCCTCTTTCGCCTCAAAATTGTGTGAATCATATTATAGTACCAGTGATGTTATCGATACCACCACAATATTGTATAACTATGTTTTAATTCCTTAATTACTTATAAAGATTTGTTTAACTCTTTGACTATTTATAAAGATTTGTTTTACTCCTTCGATTATTTATAAATGTTTGTTTCACATTGTTAATTTTTTTCTGGGAAAATTTATTAATTGAGTATGGAGGGAATTTCTGCCTGGAAAATTTCATTACGGTTCTAACTTTCAGAATCAACATTGTAACCAACAAACAGAGCTCAATCCCAAATCCTGCTTATTTTTGTGTGTAAATGAGCCTGTCAGGTTCAACATAAAGCAGAACTAACATATAAAATATTCAGCTGATGAAATAATGAAAAGAGATCTCTAAGAGTTTATGGTGGTCTGAAACTACCGGGAATATTCAGCAGGCAAGGAACACTTAATCCTGACCTGACCTTGAGATCCTGACAGGACTCCAAGGTTTGACATCTTCACCATGGCCCTGGCAAAGTCAATTCTGAAGATTGTTCCATCGCCTGACGCGTAATACTTTACATGGGTTGCAGTTTTCTCATCAGCCATCAATTGCTGATCAGCAAAGAGTAGTCCTCTCCCTCTCAGCAAGCTCCGAAAATAGTGTGCGTCAAAATCTGAGCCTGATGAAATTGCAGAATCATTAAGGCTGCTGCTGCCGTGGTTGGCCTGGCAATTCAGTCTCAGTTCATTCAGAAAATCGGCAGCAATAGTTGGATCTGGTTGACCTGTCCCCGTAAAGTTGTAGAGGCGGTCTTGAATGAACTGACAGCTAATTTTTCCGATGTTGTGCGCCCCTAAAGATAGCAATAGCAAAGTAAAAAATTTACTTCAAGCAATGAAGTTTATGACAGACGAGATAAATGGGAAAACTTAGAGTGTGTACCTAAAAGACTGACTGTTTCTCTTTCATTGAAGCCTCTGAGAGAGAACAGGTGAAGTGTCCGGGAAAGATTGCCATCTGGTTTTGGGATCTCATCCATAGCTTCCTGAAAGTATGATTCACTACTGTCTCTCCTGCCTGTAAACACTGGATAGTATGGACCACCTTGCTGTGATTTTTAGATACAAACAAACACATCAGGGAGCTGAAATATAAGAATAAATATTACCACATTTGATCAGTTATATATTTATGATTGTGAAGAAACAAATCGAAATTTCAAAACACAATCTAGCGATGATAAGCTTGGTTCAGTCAGTTCTATCAAGAAGACCAAGCAGTAGATTAATCTAATTTCTTCTCTGCAACAAAACCATGCAGAAAGGCAAATTATGCAAACCTAAACTTAACTATAGCCAAAATCCTGTGGCCTGAAAACTTATCAAATCAACAAAGTAAGAGCTGAGCATTGAATTATACCAGAATAATGCCATCTCTTGTGGCAAGTGCTAGCGTGTCAGCACAAGAAACCACCCCTGGACAAGCCCTTTCAAGCTCTGCCTTAATCAGATCAATTTTATCAAAACCTTTCAGGGTGCTATGGGGAGCCGCCCGCCTCTCAATGGAATGGTTCGTATTGCCATTGCTGTCATCCAAGAACAATGAAGCATCACAGCCCTGGTTCAAGAAAACCCCTCAAAATTAAGAACAATTTCCTTATCTAAAAGCTCAATAGCAAGCTACAAAGTGTAGAATCAACTGATCACAAACCAAGGCATAACAAAAAACTTATAATTACCATATGGGGATCAGAACTTATATTACAATCACAACAACCACAAAATGAAAGAAAGAAGTGCAATAAACCACATCAAGTACTAAATTCACAAACTTACAATCTAAGCCAAAACAAACATCATACCAAGATTGAATCAAACAGTCATTAGGAGGACAGATAAACAAAAAGGCACCAATAATCCAAGAAAATCCACAGAATATCAAGAACTTAAGAGATTGAAAACCTAAAGCAATTAAATTAATGCTAAGTAGAAGCAAATTTACTAACAGAATCACATTGCAACAAAACACACAAGATCAAGAGAAGTACAGGAAATGAAAAAAACACTTTTGAGATAAGGTCAAAATGAAGCAAGAATGAAGAAAAGAAGCAGCAAAAAGCATCGATATACCCTGATGAAACAGTCGTGAAAAAAGAGGCGCAAGAGAGCCGCAGAGACATCTTTCTGCTCACAATAAATCTTGGACATCATTGACCTCACAATCTTCTCAGCATCAGGACACGAGTCTCTGTAATGGTCATACTCTAGGCCAGGATTTGGCCCCAAAGAAGCGCCTTGTTGAGTTTGCAGAAAGACTGAAAAGACTGGATGAGTTTCAATCTTCTGCTCCTCTGTTTGGGTACTTTTTTGGGGGGTTCTGAGAGAGAAAAGAAACGAGATTAACAGAACCAAAATTACCCATTTATTCACTGAATTAAACATTTCTTTTGGTCTTTGTTTGTTGAATAAGTTCTTGAGATTTTCGGAGAGAGAGTAGAAAGTGAAGTTGTAGGCAAAGAGTTTGGGGGGTTTTTATGACGAGCTCAGGAAGAGCGGGAAAAGATCGTTAAGAATTAACCGTATTAGGGGTAAAACTGAAACTTGATAAATGAGTTGGGACTAGATGGATATTATATAATGATACATATTTGACGAAAAAATATTTTTGTTATGAATATTTTCGACTAATTAATATTTATTTAAAGTTATTTTAACATTAATCACATTATATTTTTCATATTACAATATTAAGTAACACTTATATACTTAATAATAGAAATTATGATAATAATTTTCATTGATACCCTTAAAACTGAAAATATAACGATATAAGACATGTTTAATATTGAATATTTTAAATTCAGTTCATTATATACAACAATCGACTAAATATCATCACCATAAATTTGAGTCTTGGTGAAGTCCTCCTGAACCAGATTAATTGTTATTCGTAACGGGATTTTGATTAATATAATATATATATATAATATATATTTAGTCTGTGTTAATTATGTAAAATAATTTCTTATATTAATTAAGTATAGGAAATTAAAATAATTTAACTTCTAATAGAGTTTAAATGAAGAGATGGAAGGTTTCTCAATTCAAAGTTTTTTTTTTTTTTTTTCAAAAACACATAAAAATAAATGTCTGGGTATGTAAGTGTTTTTCAAAAAGAAAAATGTATAAGAGGACTATGTCGTAAAATATCGAATCGAGAAACGACAAGTCGTTTCACAGATATTGAGCAGCGATTAAGGCTCTCGCAGCACTTTCCACTACAGTGTCTAAAATCGTCAGAGAGGAAGAGGAAAATGGGAAGCGAAGGAAAGTCGAAGGAGAAGAAGAAGAGCAGGAAGAGAAGCTCCTCTTCTGAATCTGAAGGTTTCAATTTTCTCAATTCACACCCTCTTTGTTTATTTATTATAGTTGTTTGTATATTTTCTTATGGTAAATGTAACAGATGAAAGAAGAAGCAAGAGACATAGAAGCGATAAAAAAGACAAGGGAAAGGAGAAGAAACATCGCAAACATCGTTCTGATAAAGGTATTATTCTTTTTATTTGTTTTCAAAATTTGTGCTTTAAATTATTTTATTACTGTCTAGGTTAATTTTTGAACTGGGTACAGTTTGATTTTAAACTTTTATTTATTTATTTAGTCATTTGCATGTGGGGTTGATTATTGTCTCTTCTTACCAACATTTGATACTTTGTTCAATGCTTTCTCCAGTTTAAGATGAAGTTTGAACTGGGGTTCAGTTTCTGTTTCTCTATTTTGTTATGTTAGTCTCGATTCAGTATGTTTTGAGTAGTGTGATTTGGTTCTAAAGCTACTAGCAGTTCCTTGTGTTTAGTGGGTTTGATTTGATATCTATTGTTATTAGCTTGTCTGTTAGAGCTTATATATTGTTAATGGGCTTTAGCTACTCGTTTGATCTTTTGGGTCTAGTGATTACTTAACATGGTGTCAAGGTGTAGATCTGGGACGCAAATGTTGTGTAATATTTCCACCAAGGTTTTATTTTGTGTTGGGAGGTCAGATGCTTGACATATTTATGATTATTGGCTCGAATGTAAAAAGTGAGTTATCGGTTTGAGAATAATATGTAAAAATTGTAGATTTTATTATCTGAAGCTGAAAAGATGCATATTTTTATCTCTTCTCCTTAGAAAAGCAGGGATGAATCATCTGCTTAAACAATGTTTTGACCAATGATGATGTTACTTTACAAGCAACTGGAGTTTATGATAGATATAGAAGTAATTCATTGTATTTTTGGGTTACTGTCTTATTATGGGTTGTGTTCTATGAGTGATGAGTTTATTGCTCCTGTGTGAACCATCTATTTGTTTATTATGATCCATTTTCTGAAGTATCATTATTGTTTTTTAGTGCTTTTAATGCTGAGAAGTAGAACCTTTCTAAATAGTTATGCTGTATTGACATGACACTTTGTCTCAGAAAAGAAGTCAAGGGACAAGCACAGAGATAAACATCAAAAAGGCAATCACCACTCTGTAAGTTATATTATTCTGCAAACTTGATTATGTTGTTATGTTTTGTAATAAATATTAAAAGGTTTATGGGGAAAAAATAATCAAAGACTTAAAGGAGAAATTATTTCCAAATATGATAAGTTAAGCAATCCTGATTTTCTATAGCATAACCTTCTTCTTCTTATAAATGATGCTTGTGATTGAAATTGAAAAAATTCAATTGATTTTGGAACAAACAATAGTTATTAGTTTAGTTGAAAGTCTAGTGGATAAGGTGAGTTTTGTATATTTTCTTTTCCATTGAGCAGAAGGGATAGGCATGTTTGTTGGGCTGATATTACTTTAATTTAATCCGTGCTCTGTGTCCTAATTTCTTGATATTTGTGGACCTTTTTTTTTTTTCCCTTCAGAAACATGAAATCCAACAGCTGACCAACGAGGATTACTTCTCTAAAAATAATGAGTTTGCTACCTGGTTAAAAGAAGAAAAGAAATTGTTCTTTTCTGATCTTTCATCCGAGTCTGCACGGGAATATTTCTCAGACTTTGTCAAGGTCTGGAACAAGAACAAGCTCGATTCCCAATACTATGAAGGCATTTCAAGTGCACCCCGGTCAGCCCATAACTGGAAATTCAAGTAATAGTATAGAAGAATGGCTGTATTTTGTCCTAGCTTGCTTTAGTACTTTCTCTTTGTGTATACTGATTTGCGGTGTTTTTTTTTGGAATGAATGATATAAGAGTTTCTATGTGTTTCAGTTTCACAGTTTCCTCTCTAGATAACTTATTCAGAGAATACAATCTAACAATGAGTTCTGATTCAAATTAATGCTAAGATAGATGAGCAGTGCTTAGATCCCTGTTTTCTTTCTTATTTCTGTGTATCTGTGTCTTAATTCAGTGGCCAGATTTGGCACCTTCGGGAGATGAGCTTTACTGTTTCAGAATCCGTTGTTGATGGTAAATCCATGCATCATGTAACAAACATTTATATTAATATTTGAATATAAGGGTAAATAAGGCCAGTACTTATAAACTTCCGAAAGTTCAGGTGTGAAGATTTGAAAAAAAAAAAAAAAAACAAAAAAAAAAAAATTTGGAAACATCTGCACAATGGAAGATAAGATGATATATAATTTAACGCAAGATTGTTACAAGTGCTGATAACTGAGGTTGCCATAGCAGAGAATTAAAGCTGGCTATGTCTTACAATAAACTCTCCATTTTCAAACTCAAAAGCTCACCAGCATACATTGGTTCCCGCCAAATTCAAACCCACTTGAACCCACGAACCATTGCAACAGCAACTTTCAAATCATGCCCAATAAAGCAACAAGAAGAACAACAAGAATCACACTCAAGCCATGGCTTTGTTTCCCTCTCAAACCACCCGAACCCTGAAATTTCATGCTTTTATCAGAGGGGTTTTTCCCAGATCACTAAAGAGTCCACTGGCAAAGCCTTGCACGCGCTTTGCATTCAGGGCGTGTTTGATAAAATGAGCGAGAGAAATGATGCCTCTTGGAATAACTTGATTTCAGGGCTTGTTGGATTGAGGTTTTATCAAGAATCGTTTAGTTTGTTTAGGGAAATGTTGAGTTTTGGTGTTATGCCAAGAGGGGTTTTTGTTGCTAGTTTGGTAACGGCTTGCGACAGGTCAGGGATTATGGTTAGTCAAGGAGTTCAAGTACATTGTTCAAGTGTCAAAGTTGGTTTATTGTGTGATGTTTTTGTTGGTACTTCGCTTTTGCATTTTTATGGGGCATATAGGTTTGTTGCTGATGCTAGGAGAGTCTTTGAGGAAATGCCAAATAGGAATGTAGTTTCTTGGACTTCATTGATGGCTGCATATTTGGAATGTGGGAATGTGATGGAAGTTATGAGTATATATAGGCACATGAAATGTGAAGGTGTGAGATGCGATGAGAACACATTGTCCACTGTGATTACTTCTTGTGGATTGATAGAAAATGATTTAGTGGGTTATCAAGTTCTTGGAGATGTTATAAAGTTTGGATTAGAGAATACTCTTTATGTGCCAAACTCTCTTATATCCATGTTTGGTAATTTTGGGAGTGTAAAAGAGGCTTGTAATATGTTAGACCCCCCATACGTAAGGTCTATGAATCCAGGGGCAAGGTATCCAAGAAGGGTAAGGGTCCAGTAGAAGATGCTGACGTGGGTAAGGAGGGAGAGTAATTCGTGAGGAAAGGGACACGTACGGGGGAGTTTGTTATTGAAAAGGACACTGGCCGACAGCTTGTTGTGGGAATGGTCTATTTAAGAAGAAGAAAGTCAGGGAGGGAGGGATCTCGGAAAATATTAGTCATTGGTCTGGTTTTGGAGGTCCCTCTCCTCGAATTGCTGGGAGTTTATGATCTTCCTTTTTGTAGTGGTGCTGTTTTATTTGCTATTTGAGCTGACATTAATAAACTGCATCTTTTCTTCATTGTGCAAATCCTGTGTTGTGTGCTGTGTGTGCATTGCTGTGGTTCTTTTACAGGGAGTTCCATCAAATTGGTATCAGAGCTGTGTTCCATCAGATTTAGCACTGGGGAATGGTAAAATCAAAAATGGATAATAGGATGGATAATATGGAAAAAGAGATGAAATCAGTTCAAGAAGATATGAGTTCAATCAAAACCGAAGTAGGGAGTCTGAAGGAGTACTTGACCGAGATGAGAGAGTTATTGAGGATGAGAGAGGAGAGGGAGGAGAAACGTGACCAGGAAAAAGAGAAGCACCAGTCATCTTCCGGAAATGCAGATTCAGGAGATGGTGGTGAACATGAACAAGACACAGTAGGGGACAGTGGAAAAGGGGAAAGAAAATCCAGGAAGCTGGAGCTTCCAATTTTCAGTGGGGAGGATCCCTTTGGATGGACTTTTCGCGCCGACCGATACTTTGCTATCAACAAATATGGACCGTTAGAAATGGTGGAGGCCGCGGCTGTTTGCATGGAAGGCAGGGCACTAAATTGGTACCAGTGGGTAGAAGGACGAGATCCTTTCAAGACATGGGAAGAGCTCAAGGCTGCTCTAATTGCAAGATTCAGACCATCATTTCAGGGGTCTGCACACGAGGCTTTAGTGGCGCTAAAACAGAGCTCCACCGTGACTGAATATAGGGAAGATTTCGAAGCCCTTACAGCTCCGTTGAAGGATTTGGGAGAAGACTTGTTAATGGGGGTCTTCATAAATGGGCTTAGGGAAGACATTAGAGCTGAGTTGAGAGTGTTAGGGCCTAATACACTTCAAGAGGTCATTGAACAGGCCCACAGGGTGGAAGAAAAAAATTGGGTGATGGACAAGTGGAGGCCCAAAACATTTAGGGCCCAAGGTACTAGGGAAACTTATTCAAGGGTATCCAACGCCCTGCACTCCAACTCGCGACTGGTGGCCCAACCCCACCCCAAACCAAACTTCGGTCAATCGGACTCGACCCGACCCGTCTGGTGGCCCAACGCGACAAAACCCACTGAAATATCCCAGATCGCGTCAACTCGCGATTCACGAGCACCCGATAGACGCGAAAGAGCACCCGAACTAGGCGCGACAAGTTTCCGAGCAGGATCGAGTGGCGGTTTCCGGCGGCTGACGGAGGCTGAGCTCCAGAGTAAACGTGAAAAGGGCCTCTGCTTTAAATGTGATGAAAAATTCGGTCCGAATCACCGCTGTCGAAGTAAGTCCCTGCAGATTCTTTTAGCCTTGGAAGATGACAGTGATGAAAAGGCCGAAAATCCACTGGAGAACGAGGATTTTCCTAGCCCAGAGAATGACGAGGTCGCGCTGTCTATGAACTCGATCGTGGGCCTCACGTCCGATCATACCTTGAAGGTCAAAGGACAAATTGGTAAGAGTGAGGTGGTGGTACTGGTTGATAGTGGGGCATCCCACAACTTTATTTCACAGGATCTGGTTGAGAGGTTGGGGCTTACAGTGGAAAAAGGGAAGCGATTTGGGGTGATGATTGGGAATGGAGTAACAGTTAAAGGGGAAGGGGTGTGCCGACAGATTCAGCTGAACGTGCAAGGGGTACAGATTAAACAGGATTTCTTTCCCTTCCAATTGGCGGGGGCCGATGTGATTTTGGGGATTACTTGGTTGAGTTCTTTAGGGGACGTATGCGCCAATTGGAAGAAATTGACTATGAGATTTGAATTGGAAGGGGTTAGGGTCAGTTTGCAAGGGGATCCATCTCTGGTTAAGTCCGGCGTATCCTTGAAATCAATGCTACGCTCTATCAACAGTACAGGAGGGGGGATTCTGGTAGAATGTTGTACCATCGAAGAAAAGTCAAGCCACATAGACGAAGACATCAACCCGCAAGTTCAGGCACTTTTGGAGGAATATCGGCATCTCTTCGACCAGCCCTCTAAACTCCCTCCACACCGTCCCCAGGACCATGCCATAAACCTTAAGGAAGGAGCCCAAACACCCAACCTTAGACCGTATAGGTACCCATACTTCCAAAAAAATGAAATTGAGAAGTTAGTTGAGGAAATGTTAGCTGCCCGTATCATCCAACCAAGCACCAGTCCGTTTGCCAGCCCGGTATTGTTAGTGAAAAAAAAAGATGGGAGCTGGAGGTTTTGTGTGGATTACAGGGCCCTAAATGAGATAACAGTTCCTGACAAGTTTCCCATTCCGACCATCGAGGAACTGTTGGACGAACTAGCCGGTGCAACAATCTTCTCTAAACTGGATCTTCAATCCGGGTACCATCAAATCAGGATCAAGGACGAAGACATTCCCAAAACAGCTTTCCGAACGCATGAGGGCCATTACGAGTTCTTGGTAATGCCCTTCGGGTTGACCAACGCTCCCTCAACATTTCAGTCACTTATGAACAACATCTTCAGACAGGTTCTGCGTAAGTTTGTGTTGGTTTTCTTTGATGATATTTTGATATACAGTAGTAACTTGGATACTCACATTCAACACCTTCGACAAGTCCTTCAAATCTTGGGTGACAATGGTCTGGTGGTAAATTGGAAAAAATGCTCCTTTGGACAGCCTAGACTGGAATACCTGGGGCACCTAATTTCAGCACAAGGGGTGGAAGCCGACCCACAAAAAATAGCAGCCATGGTTTCCTGGCCTGCACCCACCAATGTTAAAGGTCTTCGCGGTTTTTTGGGTTTAACGGGATATTACCGCAGGTTTGTTAAAGGATATGGCAGCATAGCCCAACCCCTCACACGACTCCTGAAGAAAAATGGGTTTAGTTGGGATCAAGAGGCTCAGCAGGCTTTTCACGACTTAAAGAAGGCTATGACCTCAGTTCCGGTATTGGCAGCACCAGATTTCAGCCTTCCATTCGAGATTCAGACGGATGCTTCAGGCCAGGGTATGGGAGCTGTCCTGGTGCAACATAAGCGACCCATAGCCTACCTAAGTAAAGCATTCTCCCCTCAAGCTAAACAAAAATCAGTTTATGAAAGAGAACTTATGGCGGTGGTTTTTGCTGTGCACAAATGGAGTCCGTATCTATTGGGCAGGAAGTTTATCATCCGAACAGACCAGCTAAGCCTTCAATTCCTCAAGGATCAGCGAATTAAAACACCGGAACAGCAGAAATGGTTGTCCAAGTTAATGGGGTATTCCTTTGACATTCATTATTTGCCCGGCGCCACAAATAAGGTAGCGGATGCACTATCAAGGCGAGATAAGAACCAAGAATTATCGTCCTTGTCAAAAATTCAGTTTTTGGAGTATGAGGACTTAGCCAATGAAGCCCACCAGGACCCCAAGCTACGGCAGTTGATTCAAGCCTTGGTTTTGGACTCTAACAGCCGACCGAATTATAAACTCCACCATGGGTGTCTCATGTACAAAGACAGATTAGTATTACCTAGAGGTTCTCGGTTTGTTCAGAAGCTACTGACTGAATTTCATTCCAGCCCATCAGGAGGCCATTCGGGGTTTTTCCGAACTTTCAAAAGGGTGTCCAATGTCGCCTACTGGGCTGGGATGAAGACAGATGTCCAGGACTTCGTTAAAAAATGCACCACCTGCCAAGTTAATAAACATTCAGCCTTGAAACCCGCAGGGCTACTTCAACCACTTCCGATTCCAGCTCGGGCATTTGATGATTTGACAATGGATTTCATAGGAGGCCTCCCAAGAACGAAAGGGTTTGACACCATATTGGTTGTAGTGGACCGTCTGACTAAATACAGCCATTTCATACTTCTGTCACATCCTTACACAGCCAAAGAGGTAGCCTTAGTCTTCATCAAGGAAATAGTTAAGCTTCATGGGTTCCCTCTAACCATCATCTCAGACAGGGACAGATTGTTTATGAGTCAATTTTGGCAGGAAATTTTCAAAATTTCAGGTACAACTCTGAAATTCAGTTCGGCTTACCATCCCCAAACGGACGGCCAAAGCGAAGTAGTGAACCGGTGTCTGGAGACTTACCTCCGCTGTTTCTGCAGCTCACAGCCCCGTCAATGGCCCAACTGGTTATCGTGGGCAGAGTTTTGGTACAATACGACTTATCATCGCTCTACTAAGATGACACCCTTTAAAGCACTATACGGTCGAGACCCTCCGACTCTCTTTAAATTCTCCGATTACCCATCTGCGGTCGAGGAAGTTAACCAGCAGATCAAAGAACGCAATGCCCTTCTTCAAGACCTTAAACATAACCTGGAAGTCGCACAAGCTCATATGAAAAACCAAGCTGACAGCCACCGAAGAGATATCCAGTTTTCCCCAGGAGATTTTGTTTATCTCAAGCTCCAGCCATACAAATTTAAATCCCTAGCCACCCGGTTGAATGAAAAATTGAGCCCCCGGTTCTACGGACCCTTCCAAGTGATCGAAAAGATCGGACAGGTGGCATACAAGTTAGAGTTACCCACAGCAGCACGTATTCATCCCGTTTTTCACGTCTCCCAATTGAAGATCTGCCTCCATAGTTCAGTCCCTGTCCAGCCCCTACCATCTGGTCTCACAGAAGACCTGGAACTTCAGGTTCAACCCGAGGCTGTGTTGAATGTACAGAAGCTGTTAGATGGCTCCACTGACGTACTCATCAAATGGAAAGACCTGCCTACCTTTGACGCCACATGGGAATCTTTTGAGGTTATCAATACTCAGTTTCCTCAATTCCACCTTGGGGACAAGGTGGCACTTCAAGGGAGGGGTATTGTTAGACCCCCCATACGTAAGGTCTATGAATCCAGGGGCAAGGTATCCAAGAAGGGTAAGGGTCCAGTAGAAGATGCTGACGTGGGTAAGGAGGGAGAGTAATTCTGTTGAGGAAAGGGACACGTACAGGGGGGAGTTTGTTATTGAAAAGGACACCTGGCTGACAGTTTGTTAGGGAATGGTCTATTTAAGAAGAAGAAAGTCAGGAGGGAGGGATCTGGAAAATATTAGTCATTGGCTGGTTTTGGAGGTCCCCAGCTCCTCGAATTGCTGGGAGTTTATGATCTTCCTTTTTGTAGTGGTGCTGTTTTATTTGCTATTTGAGCTGACATTAATAAACTGCATCTTTTCTTCATTGTGCAAATCCTGTGTTGTGTGCTGTGTGTGCATTGCTGTGGTTCTTTTACAGGGAGTTCCATCATAATATCTTTCAAAGCATGCATAAACGGGACATGGTATCATGGAATTCAATGATTTCTGTATACGTTCGTGGTGGCCTTTGTGAGAAAGCACTGCGATGTTTTTATTCGATGCGCTGTATTCATGGGGAAATAAATTCTACTACTCAAGTTTGTTATCTCTGTGGTTCTGTGGATAATTTGAAGTAAAGGGGCGGGGAATTCATGGTCTAGTAGTTAAGTTGGGTCTGGATTCAAATGTTTGTGTATGCAACACTCGCTCTATGTATTCGAGGTGGAAGATCTAAAGATGCAGAGTTTGTATTTCGAGAAATGCCAGAGAGGGATTTGTTCTCATGGAATTCATTGATTGCTTGCTATGTTCAGGATGGGAAGTGCTTACAAGCCTTGGAAGTTTTCTCTAATATGCTCCAGAAGCAAAAAATACACAACTATGTGACTTTCACAAGTGCATTGGCTGCCTGTTCAGATCCTGAGTTTGCTGTTCAAGGCAAGATTGTTCATGCTCTGGTAACTCGTATGGGCCTACATGAGAATTTGATTGTTGGCAATGCATTGGTCAGCATGTATGCTAAGTCTGGTATGATGGCTGAGGCAAAATGGCATTCCAGATGATGCCTCAGCGCGACACTGTGAGTTGGAATGCACTTATTGGTGGTTATGCTGGAAATGAAGAACCAAATGCAGCAGTTGAAGCTTATAAATTACTGAAAGAAGAAGGGAGACCTATGAACTACATTACAATTACAAATGTTCTCGGTGCTTGTTTGACTCCTCAGGATCTATTGAAGCATGGGATGTCTATCCACGGACATATAGGTCTAATGGGAATTGAATCAAATAAATATGTGCAGAATTCCCTTATCACAATGTATGCCAAATGCGGGGATCTCAAATCAAGTAACTACATCTTTGATGGATTATCTAATTCAGTCTCATGGAATGCCCTGATTGCTGCAAATTCTCATCATGGCCATGGGGAGGGGATTTTAAAACTTATCATGAAGAAGATGAGATACACTGGAGTAGAATTAGATCAGTTTCTCTGAAGGCCTTGCTGCTACTGCAAAATTGGCCATATTAGAGGAAGGTCAACAGCTTAATAGTTTGGCAATTAAACTTGGATTTGACTCATATCCTTTCATTACAAATGCTGCAATGGATATGTATGGCAAGTGTGGTGAAATGGATGATGTGTTAAGAATTGTTCCTGAACCAATAAATCGGTCTCGGTTATCATGGAACATATTGATATCAGCTTTTGCCAGACAGGTATTTCCAGAAAGTGAAAGAAAACTTTCATGAAATGCTGAAACATGTGAAACCCAACCATGTTACATTTGTCTCTCTTCTCTCTGCATTTCGTCATGGAGGTCTAGCGGAGGAAGGTCTTGAATACTACACTGCAATGACTAGAGAATTCGGTGTGCCAGCTGGATTAGAGCATTGTGTATGTGTCTTTGATCTTCTTGGACTATCAGGAAGGCTTACAGAGGCTGAAACTTTCATCAATAAAATGCCAGTCCCACCTGACCTTGTGTGGGAAGCTTGTTATCTTCATTTAAAATTCATGGCAATCTGGAGCTTGCAAGGAAAGCTGCAGAACATCTATCCAAGTTGGACGCATCTGACTACTCGAATTACATTCTTTATTCAAATGTCTGTGCAACCACAGGAAGATGGAAGGATGTAGAGAATGTCAGGCGGCAAATGGGATCAAACAAGATAAAAAAGAAGCCTGCTTGCAGATAGGTTAAGTTGAAAGATGGAGTGAGTTCATTTGGGATGGGAGACCAATCACATACACAGAGTGGGCAGATATATGCAAAGTTGGAAGAACTTAGAAAGATGATTAAAGAAGCAGGGTATGTTCCTGATACAAGCCAGGCATTGCAAGATATAGATGAAGAGCAAAAGGAGCAAAACCTTTGGAACCACAGTGAGAGACTTGCTCCTGCATTTGGCTTGATGAGTGCTCCTGAAGGTTCAACTGTTGGAATTTTCAAGAACCTCAGGGTCTGTAGTGATTGCCATTCTGTTTTCAAGTATATTAGCAAAATCATTAGGAAAGCATCATACTGAGAGACCCTAATCAATTTCACCATTTTAATGAAAGTTGCCTGAATTTTTTGTCAGCATCAATTATGCCAATCTCAATGTTTTTGCCAGAAATTCGCCCTTCAAACCTTTAAAATATGTAGAGAAAATGAGAGCTATTTTAACAATTAAAAAGGAAAAGTCAATTCAGATTCTCAAAATATTGCA